>CM017439.1:41528041-41633772 GCA_007726485.1 Eragrostis curvula
TTCGGTTCTGTTGCGGATAACTGCAAGAGTCGAGTGCCACAAGTGGCCTTAGCCACTAGGTAATGGTGAAGTTGCACATCAAGACTCTTCCATTTTATTTGCCAATTTCCACCGGAAATGGAAGCAAAGCTTTCTTTCAACTCGAACGAAAGGACATGTGAAATCTGGACCACAAACGGCTGGAACAGCTTGGTGTTTGTCATCATTTGGTTTTGAATACAAGCAGATATACTAGACATTCTTGTCTGGTTCAGACGACGATGCGAAGCACAAATGGAGTCCAGGGGAAAAAGAGACGTGAAAGTAAGAGACACAGCCCCCCTCTGGCCTGAATACTAAAGGCTATAGCTACATGGTATAGATATGCGTGCAGGATAAATGCGAATCTGAGGATGATTCTGGAAAGTTTGCCAAATTTGTCCCGTCATGCAAATGTCTTTTTCTTTAAATTTTGGTCAGTGTCGAGATAGATATCTTATTTCAATTATTGTTTTATTGGTCCTCCTCAGCCTTTATAAAATCTGTTCCAGATTATAAAGCTACAAAGGCATACTAAACTCGCCCCAGTATAGGAAAATATAATGGCCACCCACCGTTATATACCGTCGAAATGAAATTTATGTCGATTGCTAAAAGGTTTGAAAGAGGACATGTAGCCTAGTGGTCGGTTACAAGAGTCTCAATAATACCTCAGGACTTGGGTTCGACTCCTTATGAGAACGATTTTTTTTAAAAAAAATTAACGGTGTTGTGCTTTAGTGATAGGCAACGTGACCGTCGACAGCGAGGCACCGGTGATGACTTCGTTAATCTTCGAAGATGTTCATGAGGTAAAATTTGCGTATATGCCTTTATATGGATGAGTGTGCGTGCGTTGTGAGTGTCTGAGTTGTAGTATGTAATCGCAAAAGAAAAATGTTTGAAAGACTAATAACAAAATAAGATTCATTTGAAGCCTACGCGTTTGTGATATGAAAAAATACATAAACAAGAACTAGATAAGCGAAGAACTCACATGGGCATTGCATCTTTACTTCCATTCTTACTTTGATACATTGTCTCCTATCCAATTAGCTTTCCTCCTAGGATCCTAATTCTTAGCGAAATTGTAGAAGTTTGCCCCTTCCTCCGAAAGTCATTGGGTGCCTTGCTATTATGCCTGACCACATTACTTGTCTTTATTTTCAAAAAGTACCAACACTCCATCCAATGAGTCAATGTAAATAAATGATATTATGATTTGAAGGCATGTAATTATGAAAATAGGCATTACCCCTGGGTTTCCAATATACTCCAGCAAATTGTTGCTATCTCTTCGGTAAAAAAAGATTGTTGCTATCTCAACTATCGACATAATTTTTCCTACATTTTGTTTCTGCAACCAACAGTCGAGTAGACAAGTACTTACATATTGTTAGGCTCTATTATATCTTTGATGACATAAACTCGTCTTAAGAATTGTAGAGCTATGCATAGTGTCAACCGGTGTAGAGGTGGGATGACACTCAGACATACCAGCTCACTGGAGAAGATCCACTGCATACTGCCGCTGAGAGAGGAAGAGCCCACTGTCAGAACGTTGAACATCAATACCCAGGAAGAAGTGCAAAGAGCCAAGATCTGTCATGGCAAACTCAGACTGAAGGTGCCCAGTAATAGACTGCAGGAGAGCTGGTGAGGACGCTGTCAGTATAATATCGTCCACATAAAGCAAAATATAAGCTGTACCGGAATCCAACTGCAGAATAAACAGTGAAGTATCCGAGGCCGAAGAGACAAAACCCAAAGTGCATATATAAGTGGCGAACCGCTGGTACCACGCACGAGGAGCCTGTTTAAGACTATAGAGAGACTTCTGCAGCAGACATACATGATCAGGATGCTCAGAGTCGACGAATCCCACTGGCTGTTGGCAGTAAACTGTTTCATCAAGAGTACCATGAAGAAAGACATTCTTGACATCCAGTTGATGAATGGGCCACTGGCGAGAGGCAGCAATACTCAACACAACTCGAATTGTGGCGAGCTTGACCACAGGACTGAATGTCTCATCAAAATCAATGCCTGGTCGTTGAGAATAACCCCGCACAACCCATCTGGCCTTATACCGAGAAAGAGAACCATCAGAATTGAACTTATGCTTGAAAATCCACTTGCCTGACACGATATTGGCGCCCGGGGGTCGAGGAATCAATGTCCAAGTCTGATTATCAACGAGCGCTTGATATTCGTCCGCCATCGCCTGACGCCACGGGGGACTCACCAGGGCAGACTGGTAATTGGAGGGAACCGGGATAGCAGCACTGTGTGATGCAGACAGATTGAGACGGTCAACAGGTTTGACGATCCCATGCCGCGAGCGGGTCACCATGTGATGAGGAAGCGGCGGCGGTGGAGGTGGCGGTGGTGGTGCAGCGCCTGTCGAAGCAGCAGTAGCAGACGTGGCCGCGTGTGGCACGGCGTGGGGACACGAAGCAGTGGCGCGTCCAGTGGCCGCACCCGGCGCTGTCGAGGGGCGAGAGCGCGAGGTGCGACAGGGGCAGGACCTGCAGGTGCCTGGTCGGGGCTGCGGGCAGCAGGGGCTGCTGCAGCTGTGTCAGCCACGGCCGGTAGTGGCGCGGAGACAGCACCGGACGGACCCGGACCCGTGTCGGCCACAGGCGCGTGCTGCGCGACAGCAGAGCCAGGGGCGCCTGTAGGCGCAGTGAGGACGCCAGGTCCGGTCAGTGAGTCCAGGGACCGGGCGCCGGAGTTGTATGTACCTGCACATGTAGCAGCTACCACAGGTGGTAGGGGGGTTAGATTATCAGGATCGATGAGGAAGTCGAACTGATCAGCTGGAATTTGGGTAGGAGTGGATGCAAAGGGGAAGGTTGACTCGTCGAATACGACGTGACGTGATATAATCACGTGTCGTGTTAACGGGTCAAAACAACGGTACCCTTTGTGTTTGAGGGGGTATCCTACAAACACGCAAGGCGCAGAACGAGGAGCGAGCTTGTGTGGAGCTGTGGATGAAGTGTTTGGAAAACATAGGCACCCGAAAACACGTAGGACACTGAGATCGGGAGGAGAACCAAAGAGCTTGGTGTAAGGAGTCGCGAAACGAATTGCCGCAGAGGGGCGACGGTTGAGGACATAAGTGGCAGCAGCTAGAGCCTCAACCCAAAACCGTGGTGGCATGTGTGCTTGAAAAAGCATGGTGCGAACGACGTCATTAATCGTGCGAATAGCCCGCTCAGCCTTGCCATTTTGCTGGGAAGTATACGGGCAGGAGAGCCTGAGAAAAATGCCATGGTGCCTGAAGAAATCAATGTTAATGGAGTTAACAAATTCGCTACCATTATCAGCTTGGAAGGTACCAATAGGCAATTGAAATTGGTTTCGCACATATGCATAAAAGGCGAGAATATTATCATGAACATCGGATTTTTGGCGAAGAACAAAGGTCCAAAAGTAATGCGAGAAATCATCAACCAGAATAAGATAATATTTATAACCCGAGTTGCTAATAACTGGTGATGTCCAAAGATCAGCTGAAAAGGCATGACACTAGCAGAACTGGACCTAGCAAAAGGTAGGCATACGTGCTTGCCTAACTGACAAGCATGACACACCGAAGTACCGACACTGTTACATGAAATTAAACTCGACTTTGAAAGAGAGTGCATGACATCACGACCAGGGTGCCCAAGACGACGGTGCCAAGTATCGAAGGATGCGGTGGTGGAGAGCATGGCAAAAGCAGCAGCTGTGGTGGCGAGATCGAAGGTGTAGAGGTCGCCATCACTATTGCAGTGAAGAATCACGGTCCTAGTTCGAAGATCCTTAATAGAAAAACCGAAAGGGTCAAATTCAATTGAGCAAGAATTATCTCTAGAGAATTGACAAACGGAAATAAGGTTGCGAATTAAGGAAGGAACAATAAGGACATTAGAGAGATGAAAACGAAAGGTGGGAGTGGGGAGAAAAGAAGGGCCGCTGTGGGTAATGGGTATAGAGCAGCCATTACCAACAGTGACGTAGGTGGGTGAAGAGACAGGGTTGGAAGAGGAGAGAATACCGCTATCAGACGCCATATGAGAGGAGGCCCCGGTGTCCATTACCCATCCATACTGAGAAGGTGTCTGCATGGCGTTTAGCGCTGCAATGAGCGCCGCCGGGTCCCACTGCGGCGATGGGCTGCTGGAGGACGTGGAGGACTGGACCGGCGCCAAGGTGGTGGTGTAGGCTTGGGCCGGTGCGGGAGCTGGTCGCGGGCCGAGGATTCCCTGCGGCGACTGTGGCGAGCGAGGAGAGCCCGCGGAGGAGGCCTTATGCGGAGGACCGTAGGGGCTGAAACAGACCCATGGGCCGGACGGCGCGTAGCCCAGAGGCGGCCTGTTAGCGGAGAAGGTAGGCCCACCGGGGTAAGGCGCGCCGCCACCGCGGCCTTGGCCACCGCGGCCCTTGCCTTTGCCGCGGCCCGTGGAGTGGCTGGGAGCGACGCGGGAGGACTCAGCGTAGGAGCCGCCGGCGCAGCCAGAGGCGGCGACGAGCGCCGTTGCAGAGCCGTCGATGATGGCGCCCACGGTCGGCTCGTTGAGGATGAGCAGATCGCGTGTCTTGGCGAACGTCGAAAGAGGATCTTGGTAGGAGATGAACATGGCGGCCTGGCGAAGACGTGGATTGAGGCCGCGGAGCGCGTTCAAGACAAGCTCGTCGTCCTCGAGCGTGCAGCCGACGGCCCGAAGAGCATCTGCGCAGACCTTGATCTGGTGCATGTACTCGTTGACGGAGAGGTCCCCTTGCACCATGGAGTGGAACTGGTTGCGGAGGTGGATGGCGCTGGCGTTGCGGTTGGCGATGAAGAGGCTGTAGATGCGTTGCCACAACTCGCGCGCCGTTTGTCCGTCAGCAGAGGTGGAGTCGATGACGTCCTCGGCCACCGACGTGAAGAGCCATGTGCAGACGCAGTCATCGACCTGGACCCAGATAGGATCATTGGGACGAGCCGGCGCCGAACCGTCGATGTGAGCGGCGAGCCCGAACTTGCCGCAGGCGGCTTGGAAGTACATCTTCCACTTGCTGAAATTGGATGCCTTGAAGCTCAAAACAACCGGAACATGGGACTTGATGGAGGGGACATTGAGGGCTGTGAGGATGTCCGGTGGGAGAGTGTTGGAGGTGAGGGCCGACGAGGAGGAGGAGGGACTAGAGGATGAGCTAGCCGACGAGATGGTTTCGCTCATGGCTGGAGGTTGGGTTGGCCGCGACGCAAAGAAGATGCGGCGGCGCTAGGGTTGAGGTGGTGCGGAAGCTAGGGTTTAGAGGAGAAACCCGTCTGATACCATGTAAACAAGAGAGGCGACGATATGGGAAGCACGGCGCGCACAGAACGGCGGCCTCCGATTGTATTTATAGACTTATAGTCAATGCATATGTCGGTTATACAAGTTAAGAGATTGAGTCACGGAAAGCTATCCCTAGGAATCCGGCTATATCTCTAATATACATATACACGTTAACAATGTCAAAGTTGAATAAGTTGAGTAAGGTGGCCCGCACAGTTGAACGGCTAGATTCATCAAGTCTTATATTTAAACAACTATATTTTTATTTGAATTATAAGAGATAACTTACTCTCTATCTCACCACCAAGCGTGCATAGCAAGATGTATATACTTTAGTCCTCTTAACATCCTTGCAAGGCAGTGTAAAATCACATATTTTACTTTCAAATGTATGATTGACTATCTGATTTTATAAGTAATGAAGCATTTGAATTATTTGTTAAAACTTTTATGTTGCTACTTAATTTACACTTTTCTCTCAACCAAGGTCTACATACCATCTCACACCTCCAGTGCACTCTAGAGTTCGCCATTGTTTCAATGTATTTTATTATGATATAACTACTGAAATTACCAGTGGCATGGATTGCTTCATGTTCCTCAGCCTATACGTGGATCGCTCGAGGAGTTAAGAGTTACTGATAAAAATCAACCACTATTAACATTTCCTATTATTCTCACACAAGTTATGACCCCTCTCCTCCTGCCCAAAGTCTCCCTCTACCGTTGAACCAAATTGTCACATTGTGTGTCATACATGACACGATGAAATAGGGAAAAAATATGATCGAAAAAAGTTGTGCGAAGATGATCATTACATCGGGTATTCCTCCAGAGTTTATCAAGGCTTTAATTATAAATACTTACAACATCAAAGAAAAGCTCTTCTTCTCAGAAGAGAACAAATGAATAAAATTATCTCCCCACAGGTGAATGTCACCTTGGTTGGAGACCCTTGGAAGCGGATCAAGATGATTGTTGGAGTGACTTAATTAAGCACAAGATTTTAGTCTTCTTAAAGCTACAAAATGCTACCAAATCTATCATCCGCTTCGATACATATGCAACCACTAGCTTATCCAAAAACACAGGGACTAGAAGGTTCCAACTTCTAAGTTCCAGTCCCTGCATGTCAAAATCGAGATCCAAATGTGACGGGATTCCTTGGCTTTTCCCCCTCCGTTGCTTCTCCACCAGCTGCTGCCAAAGAGCACGTACAAGGAGGAGCGTCCATTTCCTGGGCAAATGTTACACCTGCAAGGCTGCAGAATAGAAGATGCGAACAAAATCCGAGACCGATTTCCAGCAGTCCATCAGGACTCCTGATTCAGGAGGCGTGTGGCTGTCCGCCAGGGCGCCGGGTAGATCGACGGGACGCGCAGCGCACCACCCATGGCGCGGGACTGGAATCCTCTTCTCACGCACACGCTCGTCCACATTTCACAGTTCAAGCGTATATGGTATTGCAAAGATCAATGGTACGCGACAACGGCCGAGAGCGACGCCCGCGCCGTCCTCGCCACTAAAACCATTCACCGGGAAGCCCTGCCGATGGATTGCCATTGCCAAAGTTGCTTCGGTCTCAAAGATCTTGCATATGGCTCTCTCTCTTTACCTCTTTGTTGAGAGCAACAGTTGCCGATGTTACGACCTTATCTTATCGCGACCACAATTATTAGGACCTAATCATGGACCGAGCATACGTAGCCGACGCGACAGGTTAACGAAAACAGAAGCAGCAGACGTCAGATTTCCGTGCGATGGTTTGACCTGCCTATCTGCAGACTCGTACAAGCGAGTGCAACGTGGGAAAAATGACCCATACGGAGTCCGCTCGTATTCTTGTCACATTGCCGACTGTTCGTGCAGGCATGCATGTACCATTCTACCATAGAGTATGCCAGTACTTGCAATATGGCAGGAATATAACAAGAAAACCCTATATAATATATCCGGCGAATTTTATTGCTCGAAAACCCTGGCTTCTTTAATTTCCAACCACGAAACACCAGCACAACTGCACAAGTAGCCACAACATCCAAAAACGTCATAACGTCGGTCCAGGATTTCGTGTCGACGTTACGTTGGCAATGCCAGTGGGCGGTGGCCACAAGAATGTCAAGAATCTTGAACACTCGGTACACTACAAATGGCTCTCTGGCAATATAAAATAGCGATGACGGCGCCCTGGTCTACACTTCTGCATCCCGTTGCGACGGCACAAAATACAGTCATTCCAGCTGCAGTAGATTCAGGTAGCCTATGGGCTCAGGCAATGCCGCCAATCGCTCCACCTCAGCTTTATCATGCCACATAAGAAAAGGCAGGGAGAAAGACAGTGGGAAAGGTGCTGAAAAAGTGAGCAAATAGCATCGGCATCATGGCCATCAAGAAGTTCTTTATGCCTATATATAGGGAATTAGTGCTTGATTGGAACACCTTGATAGAAATATTTTTTTCAGGTACAAGAGCAAAAAGAAAAGAAAACTAGTGTTCCATATATACTGGACTTTTTTAATAAATCAAATCACCTTGATAGTAATATTTTTCTTTGAAAGACTCGGTACATTGATGGCATTAAATAATGAGCATCTTTTATCATCCTTGGAGTGGTTATGCTATATATTTTGAATTTTACTTTCTAAGAAAGTTATGCTATATATCTCGAGAACGTCAAAACAATGGCACGTATGCTGAAGTATGTGTGCAAAATATTTCATCAACGCGTATGATGAATCCATAATCCATTTTGACAGACAGGACATGGAGGAAGAGAACAGAGATTTGCTCTTGGCCAACTTTCTCCCGTCAATCCCCTTCACCTCCTCTCCTTTTTGGATGCGTCACCTGCCGGCCAATTGTGGCTTTATTTACACAGCTTCTCCTCCCAGTATTTCACCCACACTCTCCGCCATAGCTTGTCTGCTCTTCTCAGCCTCTGCACCTCCTCCACCTCACTCCTCTGCTCCATCGTTCCCTGCTATCCATTCACTGCCTCAAGCTTGCCGGCACCGGTTATCTCCTCCTGTGCCCGCTGTCCGGTGCTCGCAGTCCGAAGACATGTCCGCGAAGGTAAGACGTGCTCGTGTGCAAGATTTCTTTATGCCATGCTTGTGCACAAAGCCGGTCGCCTTTCCAGGGGCATGGGGATTTCTAGTTAGGATCTTGCTTTGGAAATCCACGAACGACCCATTTGCTCTGTTTTTTAGGCTCCCCTGTTTCTGTTCTCTGTTCACCTGTGCTTCCCTTGTTCGTGTTCTAGTTCGCATAAAAGCCTTTGATTGATCACAACGTTTAACTTTGTATGCATGCTTCGATTCTTATGCAGAAAATCGTGGTGAAGCTGGTCATGAACGACATCAAGGACAAGCAGAAGGCCATCAAGGCCATCTCGACGCTCACCGGTACGGCAAGGCAGTTGCTTCCCTCTTGTTGTTGTTTCTGCCTATTCTCGGCGAGTCAGCAGCAGCAAAGCACTCACGAACTGTTGCTGGGCATGCAGGCATCGACGCGATATCCGTGGACATGAAGGCGCAGAAGATGACAGTGATCGGCATGGTGGATACCGTGAAAGTGGTGACCAAGCTGCGCAAGGCCTCTTTCGCTGCGACGATCGACGCGGTCGGCCCGGCCAAGGAGCCCGAGAAGCCCAAGGAGGAGCCGAAGAAGGAAGGGGAGGGCGACAAGAAGGACGAGAAGAAGGACGAAAAGAAGGACGGCGACAAGAAGGAGGGCGAAGGGGAGAAGAAGGACGGCGAAAAGAAGGACGGCGAAAAGAAGGACGATGCTAAGAAAGACGGCGAGGAGGCCAAGAAGGTGCCGCCGCCGACGACCGAGCAGATCGTCGCCGAGCTGATGACCCAGTACCGGGCGTACAACCCGTACATGAACCACCCGGTCCCACCCCACTACTACGTGCAGAGCATGGAGGAGAACCCCAACTCCTGCGTCATCTGTTAAGCTAGCGTGCGTGCTTTGTGAGAGGTAACTAAGCATGATTAATTACCATGTGCATGTATATAGCTGCTGCACACGAGACTCAACAACGTACTCCCTCTGATCTGGAATTCTTGTCGCTTCAGACAAGGGAAATTAGCTAGAAATGAAGTATACCATGTCTGAACGTCGGTAATAAAAAACAGAGAGAGTAGTACTTGTGAGCCATGTATGGTCATGACGTGCGATCATGGTATCATGGTGATGAGCAAGCGTGTGTCTATGTATAGTACGCGTAAGCTGGTTGCCCGGTTTGTATCAGTGGAACTTTGCTTTCTGTGAGGACTAGAGCTGTAATGAAACCATCGCCACCATTGTTTTGCAGATGAAACAACCTACGACATTAACATAGACATGATTTCAAGCCTTGTGGTCTTTTCGGTCACCTTCCTAATACGAGTTGCTTCTTTTGAAAAATCCTCCTAAAAATACTACTCACTACGTTTTTTCGTTTAGTCCCGCCCTTTGCCTAGCTCTTATCAGATCCTAATATTTCACTCACCCAACAGTAGGACAGAATATTGAAATAACACATAGTGCAAATTTGGAAAGATTTCCCGCTTCCTGCCTCTTTATCTATGACTTGTTTAACAAGAATTTGAAGTTTGGAATCAAGACAAGGAGAAAATGGCACAGATATATCAAAAGACAACTCTTGAAGCAGATCGCTAAGCTGGCAAATTTTGATACTTCTCACTCTCATTGACAAGCCACCTAAATTGATCTTTTAATCGAAATTATTGCCATTACATCACATAGTGATCAAACATTTTGGACAGCATGACACCAGGCAGCACCTTTTGCCCAGAATACAATATCCAAGTAGCATGATACTATCAATCAGTGGGCTCTTGTTGCTTCATTTATCAACACTCCTTGGGCCAAAGTTTTCATCAAGAAAGCTCAAATTTTGAAACAGCAATCGCGCACAGGATTCTTACTTGAAATTCACTCAACATCCATAAATAGCTCATCATTTACTAAAAATACCTATCAAGAGTCCATAACCATAGTTTAAAAAGATAAAATCAGTCATGTGCAGCAATAAGATACAAACCTACTGATACCTAGTTTTCACAGAGGAAGGAGATGAAACCGTGAGACCACCAGGCCTTGAGACGTCTGGTCCAACACATCTGAAGAAAACACTGCCGTTTTTTTTTTTTTTTTTGAAATACCCAACTTGGAAGCATAAAAGAGATGAAAGGGATGGGGTTGTTTGCATACACGGATGTGGCTAATTGCATCCACGAAATGCAGCGCAGGCGTGGCAAGTGACGACCATAAATTTGGTAGGCCTAAACCAAACCCGCTTGTCCTCGTCTGAAATATTTCAGTTCCGGTGAGTCGGATGATCACGACCTTTCAGAATACTTCGGCCTTTATTTCAAGGTTTCATTTATGATATCATACCACAAAAGCTGACGCAGTTAAATCTCAGTTGCTCCTTCCACACCTTTTTCTTTCTCCCATAGTTCCAGACAATAGTGGCAGATTACTCTTAAACTATGAACAGAACTGCTCCTGATTTTTTTTTTTTTTTGAGAGACACAGAACTGCTCCTGATATGGACCCTAAACTAGCAATGTAAGGTATTCAGAATTCAGACTGCTTCGAGCCCACAAATAATTGTTGCCCACGACTATAAGGACGCATTCAGTAATCCAGCAGGTGTGGCACTGAAAGATTGCCTTCTGTTAAGATGTTCCCTTCTCTAGATCTGTTTGATTCAACAGAAGTAGAACATACTGTTTGCCTCAAGCAATTGATTGATCAGCATCGCACTGATTCAGATTAAAACAGAAATAGGCATCAAGGTCTACATGTATTTCAGCTTCTATTAGTTCCTCTGAACTGCGAGCATTTTTTTCCCAAAACACAAAAGGCGCTTTACTTCCGTTTCCGAAATAAAGAAAGGAAAGGTGCTTACGTCACTTTAGACATGCCGTATATTTTTTCATAAATCATCGAGAAAAATAAATTGTCGAAAAACAACAGAGTATTCCTAGACTGTAATCGGCTAATTAGTTTTTGAATCTCAGTCGAATATAAGAGCATCTCCAAGAGCTCTCAAAAATTTACTCCCAAAAAAATTTACTCCCAAAAAAACTAGTTTTGGGAGCTTCCAAAAATTATTAGGTGTGGTCGGCGACCTCGTTCTCCAACAGTTCTTAAAAATCCATTCCCGAAACGTCACAAGAGATGATGTCTGCCGCTTGTTCTTCTTCTCCATGACCGCCACTTGCTCGTGTGCTCCGCTCCACATCCCTCTCTCTACCTGTTCTCCTCCCAGCCCAAGAATGGAGCAAGCAGCGAGCAGTAGATCCACAACGATACAATCCAATGCTGCAACTTCACTTCTAGCATTTATCCTTCTCAATCCTTCCAGATTGAGAAGAGCAAGCATCAACACGATACCACCCAATCCTTTCTTCCCGAAAACAAATAGCCTGCAGCCATGACCGTGCATCATCAAATCCAAAAAACCAAGAGCGGTATCAACGTTCTCCTATCCTTTCTCCCATGGCTGAAGCTGTGCAGAGTGCAGACCCATACGAACGGGAAGCACCAGACCCAACACGCACCACACCAAGCCACCAACCAGTAACCACTATGAATCCGGCCGTCAAGAAGCAACGAGTATAATCACGGCCGTAGGGATCGGAGCAAGGAACGCGAGGCCGCCGGTCTACCGCGTACATCTCCACCGCCTTGTACTCCATCTTCTCCACTGACGCTGAGGGCCAGACTGTTGGCTGCCTACCGCGCCGCGCGGCGGCTCGCGCCCCCGTCGTAGCGCACGCCAGAGGAGGCGGAGCTCATCGCTCGCCGCGGCTGCCGCGACAGTCCATTGCGCGCGAGGGCATCGACTGCGTGGGGTCACTGGTTGCACAGGTGGGCCTATAGTGGATTGGGAGCACCCACTCGTGGCGTATATTTGGCTACCGATGCAGGTCAGAATGGGAGCGGCGAAAATATTGGGAACCGGATTCGCGTCTGTTGGAGTTGTGATTCATTGAGAACTCTTGGAGTTGCTCTAAATCCACTGCCATACGTAATTCCCCCATTATTCCGTTCTGAGCTGGGCCCGTAATTCTTCAGCGCACTTAGCGCCACACATGCAAGAAGGAATGGAAAATCTGTCAACGTTCCGGATCAGACTTGGCCGAGAGGTGTGTGGCGCGTGCCATTTCCATGTTCACCGCGCGTCGTGTGCCATTTTCCATGTTGCCATCTTCACGATGCTGGCTTTCCATGCCGACGACGGTCCTGTCCATCGCGTTACCGCCCGGCGGGCGCGTCTGGTCGGCGCTGATGGATCTCTGGGGCCGCCCGTGTATCGCCATGTGGGATTGTAGGGCAACCACATGCTTGCGGTGGTGCACGCAGCACGCGCTTGCGCAGGCTCCCGACTTGCGAACGGACACTCCATGGGAGAACACCTTGCACGCCGCGTGGGACTGCCAAGGCGTTCTGTTCAGGATTTTTAGCAGGTCCGGCGCGTGTGTGTACGACCTCTACGAGATTTTTGCTATTTTGCCCACAAAAACTGTAGGTTTCGATAAAATACCCATCTGACATTGGGTTTGATAAAATACTAACGAAACCATTGCAGACACCGGTATGATATTGCATTCTATCGAAGCCCATAATTTTTGTGGGCAAAATAGCAAAATTCTCGACCTCCACAAGGCTGCGGAGGAAGACGGCGTGTATGTGCCAGCGGCGAGCTGCTGCCGATCGAATATGCGTCCGACAGCTAGAGGAAGCTAAGCATATGAAACTGGGGCTGGCCATATTCCTGTGGGGTTACCAGCCGACGATTGTCTCCCCGTTGAACATTTTCGGCGATGGCTTGCTTTCGGTCGGAGGGTGCTCCTTGACCCATTTTCGGTTGGGCAGATGCCGACACCCTGGAAACGCTGCCGTCGGAGGCGTACGTTCAGATGATGCAGAATTTGCCAGAAGGCAAAGCAGAGGAGTTGATTGCAACTCAACAACGCACAAAATGTACACACGTTAATTATTTAGATCCACAGTGACCCAGAGCACGGAGCATAAGACGATCAGATGATCAGCCAACAGAAAAAATATGCAGACATTTTAGAGTGCGCAAACGGGGAGTGAGTTTTTTTTTTTTAGGGAAACGGGGAGTGAGGGTTGATTTGATTGGGCTGAATTGTGTGAGGGTTCTTTCCTGTCCCATGACGAACGACCATGCGCCAAGCAAATGGTTTGCCCGTGGGCCATTTTAGCTTACTTCTCCTTAAGGTGGGCTACAAGTCATGGGCCGTTCCTAGCCGAAACTTATGCTGACTATGAATTTTTTTTATTTTTAATCGATTTTTTATTATATTTTTATTAATAGTCGCACGTTTTAAAAATTTGCAAGACTAGTCGCCCAATCGCCCACCCATAGGGCGATTAAGGCTTATCGCCCGGCCAAAGGGCGAGAAGAAACGCGATGGGGCCTAGTCGCCCTGCGATTGGGCGACAGGACTCTTGTCGCCCGGCAGTTGGGCGACAAGAGTCGCTGCCCTACTGTGGGGCGACAGGTTACTGTAGCAATTTTTATTTTTCGAATTTTTCTGCATTAACAGTTAAGCCTCCTAAAGACTAAATTAAAAATACTTTTACACATCTAAAGACAATGGTGATTTTAATGGTGGTGAATAATATGTTGATGCAACTATTTTAACACAGAACAGGCCAAAAGTTGTTAGTAGTTTTAAACTAAAAATCCCTGAATCAAGCTAGCTGTTAAGCGCTAATTGAATTTTTAGACCATCTTAATCTTCTCTAAAAATTAAGGCGACTAGGTCCCCATCGCGCTTCTTCTCGCCCGTTGGCCGGGCGATAAGCCCTAATCGCCCTATGGACGGGCGATTGGGCGACTAGTCTTGCAAAATTTTAAAACGTACGACTATTAATAAAAATATAATAAAAAAATCGATTAAAAAAAAAATCTGCTGACTATAGTCCAGTGATGTTATTAGGGGCCATGTTATTATCTCCCTCTCGGGAAAAAAAATCCAATGATATTATTGTGGTCGCGTAACCGAGATAAGTTTAGTTATAGCCGGTCATATGGGCCGTGCTAAAAGGGCCGATCCGCGGCCCACTAATTTTGGCCCGGTCTGAGTACGGCACAGCCCGATGCGTGAGTGGGCCGTGCACGGCCCGTAGCCCGCCTAGGGCCGTGCTTGGGCCTAGGCGTAAGCCCGTCGTGCCGGCACGGCACGGCCCGTTTAGCGGCTGGCCCGTTCAGCCCACTATGTGGCCCGTGTAACTCGGCACGGCACGGCACGACACGGTCCGTTTAGCATTTTTTGCATTAAAAAATCAAAAAAATAGAAAAAAAATTACATTTTCAGCCTAGGTTCGGCCCGCGGCACGGCACGACACGTGTAACACGGCTAGGGCCGTACTTGGACTTGAAGTGAAGGCCTGTGTGCCGGTCCGGCCCGATCCGTTTATTATAAAGGCCGTGCCGTGCCTGTTCCTCAGCGGCCCGAGCCCGGCCGAGCCCGTACCGTGCCAGCCCGGCATGGCCCATTGGCCAGGACTAAGTTTAGTCTTTGTTTTTGTTTCAACATGCAAATAAAATGCTCCCTCTCAAAAAAGAGAGCATCAACGCTCCAGCTCTGAGCCACGCCCTACTTACGCATGCCTGGCTCTTTGAGTTGAACGACGTGATCAGTAAACATCTTATTGCTTGACCAATATTCGGTCTGTTCGGCAGGCTGTTCTGTAGCTGTTTTACTGTAGCGACTGCTGAAGAAATAACTGCAAATACTGTAGCGGCTGCTGAAGAAATAACTGAAACATTGTACGTGCTGAATTGCAGCTAGCCAGATGAATAAGCTGATTTTCCTTGCTCGAAATTTACACCGCTAGAGTACACCGTTTCCGGAGTCCCGACTCGACAGCCCACTCTGATCACCCGCTGCAATTTGTCAATTGCCAAATTGAACATGTCCAAAACTCTGCTTCCTTGCACGCAACACATACCCGAATCACGTGCGTTTCTCCATCTATAGCATCATCCCGCTCAACATATTTTCTAACCTCCACAACTGTCACTCTACCTAGAAATCTTTGCTAAATTCAGTATACAACTATGAACTACACGTATAAGGTCAATCAGTTCACCGGTGCTTCCCATCTCTTTCAACCAATGGACTCCTGCGCCAGCTTTCGCGTGCCAGAGAAGGGCAAGCCTCTACCTAAATCTAGAAACAATTTGGACTCAATTTGAGCTTCGCGTTGCCGAATCCCGAATAAACAATGAGGGCACCTGAATTCCCGCTCCTGCTCACCTACACGAGCTGCTCGTCTCAGCTTTCCTCCAGCCTTAGCTTACCTACTGAACAAGTGTAAATAAATCACGAAAGATCACAGTACCCGTACCGGTTGGTACTCTAAATCTTTCTTCAGGGGGGACTAATTGCAGGACAAGTGTTCACGGTCAGCGCAAATGGTGTGGTCTTCGCTTGATTTAGCTTGTTTCGTCCGATTTTTCCGTTGTCATTTGTATAGACGAGTGGATGAATTTAGGAAATCGAGTATTAGTTCGTACTACTGTTTAGCGTCCGGGATGGATTGATGTACAGGAAAGTGTTCAGGTTGCTTCGAGCTCAACTACTGAAACGCAAACGTGTTCTTTTCTACCGTAAACGACCGACCCATAAAGATTGCCGGTATACGTGTCTACACGGAAGATTTTTTTTCCCCTAGTGGATAAACAGCATTGACTATTGCGACCGCGAACGTGCTAGACCACCTAGGTGAATCGTCTTGTACAGTTGTACTAACACGTCTCCTCGCCGGGCTGGTCCAACTACGTATTTACTGCGCTGCGAAATTTCGTGAATGATCTTCCTCCGCTCCGTACCCCAAAGGCAGGACGAGTATACATAGGGCCATGTGAGTACGTCTCATGCTGCAAATGCTTGATGGCGTATGAGTATGCAATACTGACAAAATGTGTTAATAATATCTTCTCCATTCGTGCGCTTGTATTTCGAACACGGTATATATATCGCGAGACAAAGTTATGATGGCTGGACGTCCTGATTTATGGATGCTTCATAGTTTCTGTGGCCGAGAGCCTCTCGGAGTGTACTGATCTGGCGCACAGGCTTGTTTGCAGTGAAACTTCACAAATCACAAGCAGCTGTTCTCGAGGTCTCCGAGCGCCCTTGCAGCTGTACGGGTGCATCACCGTCAGAAATTCAGAATTCAGAACATGTGGTCACTGAAAAGTGAAGAAGCGGCATGAATTATGTTTTCTCAATGTTTATGTTGGAGGGTACTGTCCGACGAGGAACCTACAGAGATGCGCCTTGTGACTGCCGATCAGGGCATACAGGCGTCGAAGGGCGATGCAAACAATGGTCGAGGAATTTTCGTGCGCTTGTGCTGTCGCTGTCTCGTTGTTTCCTTGCCCTTGGCCTCCAATTTCAATGGAAAAACACTTTTAAAAAACTGTAGCCGTGGCAACTGGCAAGTGCACCCAAGGTCTAAAATAAAAACACAATTTCATAGGAGGAGTATGTAAATTTTTTACAAGCAGGGCATGGCATGCCGCGTGGTCGGTCGCGTGTCATGGACCGTGTCCTATGAATGGCCTCCGACAGTTGCAGACGCTGAGCTTACTTGGGGCTGCCTGCCTGGTCCGGAGCCTGGTCGAGCCGCACGCACCCAGTTGGCCGTGTCAGTTCAACTACCACCAACCCCTGCGCTTTAATGCGACCACCACCATCAATTCACTCACTCGCCATCGTCCGATCTTCTTCTCTTCTACTGCTACTTTACCACCACCACCCCCTTGACCGGGGCTCCGCGCGCGCTGTTGCTGCTGCCGGAGGAGTGAGTCCGTCCGTCCGTCCCGTCCAGTTTTATTACTGGCACGCGAGGCAGAACGCGCGGCGTCGGCGTACGTACGCACGAACGAACGCAGGCGGAGATGGCCGCGGCGCGGTCGGCATTGGCGTGTGCCGGCCGTGCGGCGAACGAGGCCGTGAGCTTCGTGGTGTTCATGGTGCTGGACGTGCTGGAGGTGCTGCTCTGCGTGGTGTACAAGGTGGCGGACTACATGGTGGAAGGCGCGTGGCGGCCCTGCTACTGCTCCCGCTCGTCCTCGGCGTCGGCGGCCGGCGCCGCCACGGGGAAGATCGTCGTGTCGGAGCGCGGCGGGTCCAAGGTGGTCAGCATGCTGTCGGCGACGCGCCTGCACCTCGAGGACATCTCCGACACGCTCTACACGCGCCCGTCGCTGCTCGCCTGCGCCTGCGCCGCCGCCGCTTCGGCGTCGTCGTCCTCGCCGCGGCTGGGCGGCGCGGCGAGGGCGGCGGCGCCGGCGTCGGGGTCCACGACGGCGCTCACCGTGCACTCGGCCATCGTGCAGATGCTGCGCGGCAAGGTCGGCGTCGACGGCGGCGGCAAGCACCGGCCGTACCCGTCGCCGCGGTGGTCCGACTGCCACTGCGCCAACTGCAACCCGGCCGACACGGACCGGCTGTTCGTCCACGTCGAGGCGCCCCCAGGTACGTTCCACGTCGCCGTGTTTCGTTCCTCCACGTTCCAGGCTACGTACGTTCCTCACCGCGTGCATTGTTGGTTGGTTTTGCTCCCTGGTCCGGCCTTTGGTACGGCAGACGGCGCGGCGGCGGCGGAGGAGGACGTGCTGTTCATCCACGGGTTCATCTCGTCGTCGGGGTTCTGGACGGAGACGGTGCTCCCGAACGTGAGCCGCGAGGCCCGCGCGCGGCGGCGGCTGTTCGCCGTGGACCTGCTCGGGTTCGGGCGCAGCCCCAAGCCGGCGGACTCGCTGTACACGCTGCGGGAGCACGTGGAGATGATCGAGCGCTCCGTCATCGACCGCCACGGCGTGCGCTCCTTCCACATCGTCGCGCACTCGCTCGGCTCCATCCTCGCGCTCGCGCTCGCCGTTAAGTACCCCGCCGCGGTCAAGTCGCTCACGCTCGTCGCGCCGGTACGTTGTTCCCCAGCTGCTCGCGCCCCTTCCCGCCTGTTGGTCTGACGATTTTTCCGACGCCGTATTTACCATGCGTCGTCCTTTGGGTGAATGAAACGCGCAGCCTTACTTCCCGGTGCCGCGAGGGGAGGTCGGGACGCAGTACGTGCTCCGGACGGTGGCGCCGCGCCGGGTGTGGCCGACGATCGCGTTCGGGGCATCCGTCGCGTGCTGGTACGAGCACCTCAGCCGCACCGTCAGCATCGTGCTCTGCAAGCACCACCGACTCTGGGAGCTCGCCTTCCGCGTCTTCACACTCTACAGGTAATTACTAGTAGCACCAAAACCTTACTACTACCAATTGCACATCCGAAATTGACCATAGTTCAGAAAATATAAAAGTCCAAATTAACCTCGTATTTACCATCACGTTACTGACACTGACGCGTCTGCGAAGACCGGTGGGCAGCAGAGAACAGATCACCAAGATTAATGACTCTGAACAAAATAAAAAATGTTGTGCATCTGTGTGGTGAATTAGGTCAGCGACCGGCTCAACAACGTCTCTTGTACAGTTTGCGTCATCCTTCCGCGTATTTTGGGGACTGGCTTTGCACTTCGCCGCATGGCCATTTTCCATTGGTTGGTTTGCATAAACCAATGGAAATTTAAGCATGCTCGTTGAGTACAGCTCGCGTCAATAGGACTTCAGGATACTGTACGTCTGTACTCTTCATGCTGCAGAATTCATGAGTCCCGATGGGGCCGACCTGCATCACTGCATTGGTGATCAATGGCAGTTAATAGGCATAGGAATGGGTTTGACCTGGGTCAGCCTTGGAGCAGTGGCATGCCGCAACTACCGGTCCACTGCCGGGGGAGTCACTCTGAGCAGGCCAACGAACCTACTGCACCAGCTAGGCAGCTGCTCAGCTGATTTTACTGAACTGAATTTTTAGTTAAACTACGAGTACTCCTCCCAAGGAACAATGATCTCCCTAAAGGCTAGTAGGAGTCGTTTGAATTGCTGTTTTTCCTCTTGTTGCTTTCGAAAATTGGTTTGTTTTCCGCTAGGCAAGATAGTATGATCGCAGTTAAAGTCCATCTACTTGTACTCCTATGCCGGAGAGGTAGCAAAACAAAAGTGAGACGTTGAGTGTGCTGAAAAGGAACACCAGATCTAGATGTTGTTCACGAAATTGTGTGCATCACCAAATTAGTACTATGAGTGAACTTTTCATTCATTACTCTCTAAGTAAGCTTATTTAGCAGCGTCACAAATAGAGGACGTGACCATTAATGTTGCAACATTCTACCCTGAAAGTGGAAGGTTCATCTATATGGCTATATCCAAATGTAGCTAAACATAGTGTGGTACCTAAAGCGTGTTAAGCAGTTTGTTTGGGATTTGTGATTTTTTGGCTAACTGTTCATCATGCTCCAACGGACAGGGTAAGAACATACCTCATGGACGGCTTCTTCTGCCACACCCACATTGCCTCATGGCACACTCTGCACAACATCATCTGCGGCAGCGCCGGGAAGATCGACGAGTGCCTCGAGATCGTCCGGGACCAGCTCACCTGCGATGTCACCGTCTACCACGGCAGGGACGATGAGCTCCTGCCGGTGCAGTGCAGCTACGCGGTGAAGTCAAAGATCCCGCGCGCAGAGGTCAAGGTCATCGACGGCAAGGACCATGTGACCATTGTCGTCGGACGACAGAAGGACCTAGCTAGGGAGCTGGAGGAGATCTGGGACCGGAAACGGCCTAGCAATACGTAGTGTAAATCACAGAGAGTGTGTTAAGAGGGCACCTCAGAATCAGATTAACAAAAGGATATGGGTCTTCAATGAGGAACATGGCTGCAATGAGCAACGATTTTCTGAAATGGAAGGCAACAGGATGTGTAAGGGCAGAAGGGCTCAAGAGAACTGTGAAGTTTACCTAATTACAATTACCTTTTTTTCATTGTTTTTTTTTTACTATTCTCAAGTTTTCATATTGAAGGCTGAGAAAATTCTTGCCTGGTCCTGTGTATAATTATGATAAATGATGAGTCTTTTCAGTTGTAATCCATGACTGAATGTGAGAGGATCGATTTGTGGATATTGTGCCCGTCTTCCTCTGGTCCATTCTTCCCTTTTCTTCCACGTGCATTCCTATGCTCGATGGCACTCAAGATTACATTCTCTGCAATGAAATTGACATTCATATACTGAAATACAACAACTACTAGTAGAGCCTAAGAGGCATAACATTTCTTACATGTTCGCTGCTTTCCTCTGCTGCCCATCCCAGTACGATCCTATGAAAGAATCTAATCAATGTGAAGCAGATCCAAACGAACCATATGGAGCTTGAACATTCACTTTTATTCCGATGACGTGACTACGTGGTCTAACTCAAATCTGGACTCCATAAAAGTTTCACATCAACCTGCAGGAATTCAAAGCAAATGTCACCGCACCATGCCTTGTTGTACCCTGTGCAAGCATACATTACCATGTCTCAGCAATGGCACCCATAAATGGTGGTGCATATGAATGGACCCAACATGCTCACGGTATAGCAAAATCAGGCCATTGTCCAGCTCCTCGCCTTCAACTGTTCACTCGACTTTCTCTTTCTTTATCTGACGGCAATAAGGAGATGCTACAGAAGGAGATGATAAATATACAGATAAACTGTCCCCAGCTAGGGCCACAGCTTGATGTACTACTTCAACTGATTTATTACAGCTGCCTGCAGAACAGAGCGGATTAAATCGAACAGCGATGCAAGAGCCCCCTGCTTCAAGATTGTTGTTTTTTAACATCAACTAAATCAAGATTTTCCGCTAGGTAATCAGTGTAAGCAAAGCTGATTGAGCTAACCGGCTAGTTATCGACATTTCTCATGCTGTGATGGAGCCATGAAAGATTTGTAATGCACTACATGAACTAAAATCTGCTCAATGAATACAGGTACTCCCCATTTGAGGTGTTCCTTAAATCCTCCCCCTACCAAACCGGCAAACCCCCAAGCAAATGACGGACCACGGCCCTGGACGGTGGACGCGTGTACTATTTAGGGTTCCTTCTGCTCAAGAACTGCTGAGAGACATGAATGTGACCCACGCTGTAGCCACGTACCAACCGGATAGTGTGCTCTCAAAGTCTAGATCCGTTTATTCCACTTGCTGCCATACCTGAGTGTACTAAGATGTTTTTTTTTGGTCGGGTAAAAAGAGAGTTATATTAATTAAAGAAGAGTCATTACAATCAGGCAAGAGTGGTGCCTTCAACCGCCAAACAGCGCAGGTCATATTTCTTCTAGCTAGCTGAGCTAATTCCTTGTTACACTCTCTCTTCACTTATAACTACCTTAACATCTGTTAGAAGATGAAGAAAAGCTTTTATCTCCCTAAAGATAGAACTCCATTTTGATCTTTCCTCGTCTACAGATGAAACATAATTCACCATTGAAAGGCAATCTGATTCCAGAATAGTAGGTTGTTGAATCCAATACACAAGAAGCTTCAGGCCCTCCAAACAGGCTAGTGCTTCCGCCTTTTCAGGGTACGCACACTTCCAAAGAACACGACATGCCGAGAGAAGATGATGTCCATCTTGATCACGCACAACCAAACCAATGCTACCTTCCCTTGTTTCCGCCTGAATGAAAAGAGCCATCAACATTAAGCTTAACCCAACCATTTGGAGGTGGCTGCCATTTGCAGCATTTTATTGTGACCATATGCTTGCTAATATTGGAGCTTTCCACCATGTTATCTGCACTTTATTTTTCATCTTCGTGTCAATTGTTTGTCTATTAAGAGACAGAACTGTTGCAGCTTTCAAGAAATCGTACTGATTGACTATGGATCCTTCTCCCTTCGCATGCATTATACCATTTCTCATGCACCAATCTCTCCATAGCACCAATCTCAATAACAATTGCATCATGTTTTATATTCTAGGTTGCCTGTGCTGGGCCATATGGCTAACGCGTAATGACTTTGTCTTCCGTGATGTAATTTGTACATCACCACTGGTTGTGGCGCGCAAGGCGGTTTCGTTCATGCTGCAATGGAGAATTCTGCTCAAGGAGGATGGGCGCGCTGTAGTTGAACAGATGGCCGAGAAGATCGAAACACAACTGGAACTTATTAGTACTAGTAATGCCAATGGCAGCGTGGTTAATGTACCGTAATTCGGATTCGAAGTGTAATGCTATATTCAGTCGTGGTTGCGTTACCAGTATGGCCGGTTTAGAGGAATAGAGCCAAGTAGAGCCTTGCGGAGCGTGTCTGTAGCCGCGCGTGTGGCAAATGGTTAAACTGGTATCACCAGTGTAATGACTCTTGCTTTCAATATAAAGCCGGGCTCTGGCCTTTTGTCTAAAAGAATGTGTGACTTTTCTTTTTCTTTTGTGACTGAATCTAGGAGAATTAACAGCCACTCTGGTCCTGAATATTCAAAATCCTCTTCTGGAGGTAGAGCCCAGATTTCCTAAGCTCTGCTCGCAAAGCTTGTGTCTTGGCACAGACAAACAGTAGAATGGTAAACTCTGCCATTCCACAAATTTGACAAGTGCTTTTTTCTTCTAGTGTCAGTGTGGGAAGACCTTCTCGTGCCAAATGCCATGCAAAACCGACAAACCTTCTATGGCACCTCTGCCCCCCCCCCCCCCCCCCCAAAATTACCGACCATAATTTTCTTTGCCCATCTGCAACTTTAGTTGGCCAAACAGGCGGGCCAAAATGGGCAGGCACGAAGCACGACCATTTTGGCCCGGCCCAAGCACGGCACGAAGCAGCGGGCCGTGCTTGGGCCGAGGGTTCAGCCCAGTGGGCGGCACGACACGGCCCGCCTAAGAAAATATTAAGTATATTTTTATTTTTAACTATACAACTAAGGTGTTACAGCCCAATGGTAAGTCATTTGTCTCATATCCTAGAGGTCTAAGGTTCAAATCCCCACTCCCTCACCATTTTGCACCATTTTAACACTAAAATAAAACTATATAGACTTGATGGGCTACTATTATAGCTAGGTCCATCATGCTTAACGGGCCGGCCCGGCACGATTAGCACAGGTCGGGCCGTGCCATGGGCTGACCCCCCCTGCCCATGGGCTGGCACGGCACGGCCCACCTAACAGATGGGCCGTGCCTAGATGGGCTCGGGTCGTGCCGTCCATTTGGCCAACTATATCTGCAACCTAATTGTAAGGTGACATCTACCAAATATCATGATTCTATCTGTGAACTAATCATTAGGTTCCCCCCATTTCAGTTGCATGACAAACATGCTCAAAGCATGATTCTATTGAACACTCAAACCAACACATGGAGTCAGCTAATCAACATGAATGTACAATTATAGTTGTATAAGATGTTGCACTTGGTTATATGGAGCGGACACCTTTGTGTGATCCGGCAAATTTGGATATAATTCAGATAGTTACTTGAAATTAATTAAAACTTAAAATACCTTTGGATGCTTCCATAACCTAGTAAGCATTAAACCTTGTTTGATAGAGGTGGATCCCTGCTTCGTAGTAATATTTTTAGCACCCATGCATATATTGCAGTTCCTGAAATCCATATGGCAGAGGTATGCTTTATTTGGTTCCTTTTTGTCATTGTGCCTTTTATAACACGCTTACTTAATCAAATGTTCCCCAGCAAAAGACCAGTTCAATATGGCTTTTCAGTGAGCATCATGTTTCCTATATTTATGAATGTGTCACATAGTCATTTGAGGTGTATTGAGCCAGAGTTTCACGATTTGGAAGATTGTGGCCTTCCTTGGGATATCATATAGATGTACATTGGATAGAATTTTTGAACCCTTCGCAACAATTCTTGAATCTTGTCAGGTGAATTTGGATCGTTTTGTTTTGTCAGAAGTAATACATTATTGTGTATGTGCCCCCTCCTAAAAGAAGTAAGTTGTAACTTTAGAAACTTTAGATGTGCATCATGATTATTTTTTTGAGTTCCATACTTGTTGAATTACTGTCATGTTGAATGACTATAAGAAGTGATGTTGTTAGCTAGCCTAGGAAACATCAGGTATGGAGTAGAGAAAAGAAATGATTTTTATTTGCGTAGCTGACGGCATGCCTTACAATTTTTTCTGAGGACAAGAGAGGCTTGTCCGCTTATAATATACTAAAACCAAGAATTCTATGGACAACCAAGAAAAGCTGAAAGAAAACAAAAACATAGAGAAAAATGGAACCTAGCCATTGTATGCCAAATTGGTATGGTCTGCCAATATTTTGAAATAAAGAAATGCAACATGGGATAATGACCGGGTTTTTTATAACGTTGTATAAACTATGTTGGTAATAATTGGGAGACTTTGCGATTCCTTGAAACAACTGAGGACTGTTTATTTTAATTAGACCTATGATATTTTACCTCATGGTAGGAAATAGGACCCCCATATTTATACAATATTTGTTTCTTAAGTTGTTAGGATTTTTTGTTAGAAAATATTGTGGGAGGTAATAGGTGGAAGCTGATATTTTTTTTTTCAATTGAAGTAAAACAAATCAGTAACATGTCGGTGATACTCAATGTTCCTTTTTTTTAATCTTTCCACGTGGAAGGCTATTCTCAAATGTGTCGGACACATGAATGTGTGAAGGTGCTATCTTTTGCTTTTGACGTAACAAAACAATCAACATGTCAAGGTGCTATGTTTTCTCTTCTTCTTTTGGCGCAATAAAAACTCAGAAACATGTCGAGCACATAATATTGAACTTGCCATTTTTTTCTTTGCATTGAAATAAAGGCAGAAAAGTGATCGCTTGCGAGCACATGCGACCATTGCTCGGTCCTGATTGTGGTGACATGCACAACGACGACCGATTATGGCTGATGAGAACCCGCATGGTTTGTGGCAGTTGATGTAGAAAATCCTTCTAATACGCTGCCACACCCAATGATCTATGGAAGGATGGGTAAAAGGCGAGTGGAAGAATTGGAGGAGACGGGCGCAGCGTGATGAGAAGAATTGAAGGGTCACTACAAGGGATCAACCATTGTGATGACGAAATTCATTACTAAAAGTCCATGTTTCATCACTATTACCACCTTGCGACGAAATTTGTGTCGTCACAATCTCATCACTATTAATAGGGGTGGAAAGTGGTTATGGATAATCTGTAAT
Organism: Eragrostis curvula; assembly: GCA_007726485.1. Lineage (NCBI taxonomy): Eukaryota > Viridiplantae > Streptophyta > Magnoliopsida > Poales > Poaceae > Eragrostis > Eragrostis curvula. The sequence continues at coordinate 41,553,517 of CM017439.1, forward strand.
ATCCGATATCTGTATCCGGTAAAATGTAAATATGGTATGAAATTTGCCATTCGATTAATATTTTTACACTATTCGTATTTGCATTCGAATTCGATTAGAAAATATGGATGTGGATGTGGTTTGAGGTTTTGACATCCGATATTTGAAATATCCATATTTTTATTTGCATCCGTCAATATATCATAAATATATTCTTATATTATATCAAAAATATTATAAAACTTATTCATTTTTTATGTGAATTGATGTCTATCATGATAGAATATCTGATATAAGCTTACTAAAGATAGTTTAGAGAGAGAGAGAGAAAAAACGTAGTAGTTGTCTTAACATCATTTAAAGTTAGATATCCATATCCGTCCAAATTAAAGAGACATTCATTTTTGTATTCGCATTCGTTTAATATTCGATCGGTATTCGTATTCAAGAATATTTGTATTCGTATCCATATTCGTTTACAAATATGGATATGGATGTGAAAAGGGGACTATTCGACCCGTTTCTACCCTTAATTATTAATGCGTCACAATAAACATAGTGACGAAATTTGTTTCACCACAAATATTTTTTACTTTTGTGATGAATGGAATAATCACTGCTGTGCAACCAATTAGTGATGACTTGTCATCACAACTTGAGTTCAGTTAGTGACGTCAAATTCATCACTTTCTTTTTGGTTCCAGTGATAAAATTAGTTTTCACTAATTGGTTGTTGTTTGTGGCAAGATATACGTCGCAATTGTCCATATTAACTGTGATGATTTATGTTGCTAGAAATACACACTTTGCTTGTGATAGAAAGGATATCGCAAGAAACAATTTTTCTGTGACCAATTTTTTTAAATAGTGATGAGTTGTGCACATAAGTAATACACTTTTTTGTGCCAAAAATATTTGTTTCATTTGAGAACATTTTTCACTAATAAAAATGCATTTGTGATGACTTTTGTCCCAACTCCCAACTAATACGGACCCAACATTAGTGTCAAAAGAAATTTTTAGTGATAGCCAAGTTTTTGCATCATTTCTATTTGCATCCGTGTCATGTGACAATTCATTTATCCAAAACATTGTTTTCTGGTGACAATCCAACGCAAACATATGAAGCTGCAGGAATATAATAATCAAAGCCTGAATAACAAATAAGTATTATATTGAATAACATTTCCTGGAGACAATTGGAAATCAAAATAACAGAGCACCAAGCTCACAAATCGAGGGTGCACCTATTCTAACTTAGGTTCCTAAATGTAGCTGATCATTCATTATGAAACTCCTTGGCAGCAATTCTTTGTAGTTTTGGAGCTCCTAAAATTTCAAATGTTGAGTTAATATCTCAAATACTGCAGTAATCAATAATATAATAATACTTAGTGTAGCTATCTTGCAAGGCACGTTCACGGATGTGGAGTTTGACGAAGAAACAGTACGAGCAGCTCTGTGCCAATGCGTTCATCCTCTCCTCTAACTTTTGATCCATCAGGCGCTCCATGTCTGCATTCTTTCTCTACTATCTCAAGAGCCAGATGAGGGTACTACTAAAACTTATTATGTGTCAGTTGCATAGTAAAAATCCGGGACCGTATGAATTTAATGGATAAGTAAGCAACTGAAATGTGGGACCGGAGTATGAAACACGGTATGAGTTAAAAATATGGTGGTTTCTTGAAACAACACCCCAAATTATTGGTGGGTTTGTGAAACATGCATAATACATGGTGGGTTTGTGACTATTAAGCCACAGTTTTGGCGGGTTTGTGAAATTTACTCCCCGATTGTTGATAATAACAGTACTGATTTTTGAAGTATTTTTAGCACGTGAAACAAATGACATGCATAAATTTAAAAATTACATGATCCTCTTAAATTTATTGATTTCTTGGTATCGAAATCTCAAACTTGAATCAGATTTAATTATTAGAGTTGCTAGCACTTATTAAATTTGTGTTCACCTTTGTTTTCATATATTTGTGCACGTGTTATCTTCCCTTATCTGACATGGGTGTGTATGTATTCTGATGTTGTTTATTTCTTTTTAGGTGAAATTTGCTACAACACACTAAAAAAAATTGGTTTTAGGGAGTGCTTGATTCCTAGCCACAAATTACAACAACCGAACCTTTGTCAGTCAACAAAAATCACGATAGTGCTTGGTTCCCAACCGAACTTTGTTGCCGCCACAGTTTTGGAGTTCATTTTTGTGCCGAGGTTGTGGCGCCTAGATTCTCCGCCACAAGTTCGGCGGCACCAAACTTTCGTTGTGGCAACTGAAGGCGGGCATCCAAGCAGTCCCTTCGTCACATCACACTTCAACTCTTGTATTAGTTGTAGCTCACTGTAAATTATGGTTTCATAGTTGTGGCACACTGAACATGGAAAAGTGATTTTTTATTTTTTTTATCTCATTGCACATAATACATTACAACTTAAAACTTTGCTTAGTGATACATTGCTACATTCTTTGTCCATGTTTTATTTGCAGTTTCCTGATTATTTTAATAATTTTTTACTGAGAATATTTTTGTTGTGTAAAACAAACTATGTGAACAATCTGGAAAAAATTGCAATAGAATACATGGACACAGAAGGCATCAACGTATTAGTCTGAAAATTTTTAAATTATAATGTATTTCGTTTAATGAGATAGAAGAGTTGAAAAAAATAATAATTTCTCTTGTTTAGTGTGCTGCGATTATAAAACCATGTTTTTTGAATGTGTCACAGCTAAATACGAGAGTTAAAGTGTACTGTAGTTGAAGCCACATCTTTCTAATGTCTTGTAGCAATGTTGCCTTTCTTTTATATTAGGTTTGGAAGAAACAAGAGGACTTAAAAAAGAGATTCATCTATGGCTCTACTTCCGAGAGGCTAATCTATCTGGGCCAGGATCTTCTGCCGCACTGCCGGTGCATTGACGGCCAGTAACTTGTGGGCTCGGAGCCTCGGACTCGTATTTCACTGAACAGTACTAGGATCCCAACTCTGAGCTATATATAGCTGATACTGCAGAAGCATATGCAATATTACTAAAATGTAACATATATAGTGCAATAGCTGGTTCTGAAGTGCGGCACGCATGAGACTGTAAAGAAACACACTTGCAATTTTCATCATTACACAATGTGACTACTGTATTTTGGGCGTGTTTGCTTGCTGCCTGCCATGCAGCCGCGGCGTCAGGCGCGCATCGTGGCCTCTGGCGTCCGAAATTGGACGCCTGGGCGCGACGCCTGCATCAGGAAGATTCGGCAGGGTTGCAACCAAACTAACCCTCTTTATGGGTGCCATATACCATCATACGGCATACATGAGTAGGTGGGGAGGATATTAGTAATATCTTAAGTATATATATGCCACGGCCACGAGACCAGTTGCTCCACATATAATACGTGCTCTGTGCAGAAAATGGCAATGATCACACGACAATGTCTAGAGTTTAGCTGATGAAGTGTTCTGCGCTGCCATCAGCGATTCACCGGGGATTGTCAAAAGTCGTAAATTGTGTCATTCTTGGGCAGGCAAGCAGATGTAGAAGCTACGGATCCCAGCAGCCCAGCGTCCTTCTCCAGGACGCCGTCGAGGAGTAGCAGTGCCACTATGTCAGTCTCGTCTCCACTGTCCCCAGCGTTCACCCCTGCTGGCTTATCGAATTCCTGCGCCAAGCCCCGGTCAGCGTGCTTCTCGTCTGGGATAAGCTGAGACGCGACGAACCTGTCGAGCGCCCTCCAGTCCGTGGTGGACACTGCGGCGTCCTGCCTAGCATCGAGGTCGTATGCCCCCTCGCCATCAGCCGTGCCTCCTCGGTGGCTGTCTTGGTTCGGCGGCGGCGGGCTCTCGAGCTGCGGGAGCTCGGCGAGGCGGCTTGAGTACTGCAGGAGAGCGGCGGCGTCCACCAGCTCGGGCGACTCTTGCTTGAAGTGCGCCGCGCCGGCGAGGATGGAGTCGTGGTAGCTCATGTCCCATGCACCGGCGGCGATGTTCCGTGGCGGGGGCATGGCTCGCTTCTTGAACGCTCGGCACACCACCCAGCCTTCTTCCTGCATCCATGCATAGAGAACCCGCCTCAGAGATTTGATCACAACAATTCGCAGTCACAGTTATGATCAATTGGGCATGGATTTGTTTTATTGCGGGCTAATATTCCTTGCGCAACTAAAAGGTGAGACAAATTTACCGCACTAACACTCATCAACTGTAGATCGGTTGTGCTATTTTTGTTTTCACAAAATTTGCACTTAAATTTCTCCGATCCATGTAACTTTGAACAGTCTCCCTCTCAAAAAAAAATTGTAACTCTGAACAAATTCCCAGGCCGTGCGCCAATGATTAACTGGGCCAAAATAGGCTCGGAGAACCAACAGGCCCTGCAAGGATGGGAATGTTTAGCTATCTAGCTGGGCCAATAATACTACTAAATGGGCTCGCTACAAAATGGACTCCAATTCAGCATGGGACAACCCAACGCAGCCCAAGCAAGGAACTTGGCGTGCGTCGTGGCCCATCCTCCCCAGTTGCTGGTGAACAGTGGCTGCGGCCGGCGCTGGGGAAGAAACCACAGCACCAGGCCAGCTGCCAGCAGCTCACATAGAAACACGCGCGCGCTCCTTCAGCACGAGGTAAGCACACTAAACAAGAATGCATCATGCACATATACAGAATGAAACGAATAAGAGAGAGATGGAGATGGATTCATGCATGACAGCATGAGGGATGTAATCATGTAAGTGAGGCACATACCTGAGGCGTGGCGTTCTCGTCGGTCTCGAGCCGGTATTCGTGCATGATCCAGTCGGTCTTCCGTCCGTTGGGCGCCCTCCCCGTGTAGAACACGAGCGTCTTCCGCATCCCGATGAGGCCGCGTCCGTGTTTGTCGCGCACCGCCTTGTCCCGCCCGGTCGCCTTCCAGAACCCCGTCAGTGTCGCCCGGTTCGTCCGCGTCCCCGTCGGGTACTTGCGGTCCTTGTAGCTGAAGAAGTACCAGTCACTCTGCTCCTCGTACCCGATCTTGCAGTGATCTTCATATACGATCCATGCATGAATTGAAATGGGGAAAATTAAGAGTGAGATCTAGCAGTGATAGACAACATCACATCCATTAGTATCAGTATGCAGACCTTGGAGATCCCACGGCTCGATGCCGTAGAGGTCGACGTCGCGGATGACGTCGAGGTCGATCTTCTGCGAGACCACCTTCTTCCAGAGGTAGTAGCCGACGAGCTCTTCGTCCGTGGGGTGAAACCGGAACCCGGGAGGCACGCATGACTCCATGATCACCACACTCTAGCTCGCTTCTTGATCACCAGCAGGACGTAAGTACAACCTGCATCAAATTCAGCAACGCCTCAATCTAGGCATGATGCATGCACGCCGGCATTTGTGTATTGTATATTAAGCTAAAAGTTGGAGAGTTCAGTTGCAGAAGCAGCCAGTGTGCTTGACTACTTGTTGGATGTGAACTACTCCTATGCAAGATGTGTATGTCTTGGTTTCAGTGCTGATGGGAAAGTTTAACGACGGCACCATGCTGGGCTAATTCTTCTTTTCTGCTTTCTAGGGCAGTAGTCAGTACGGTGAAGCCTGAACATTATTAGTACAGAGTACGGTAAAAGGCTGAGCAGCAGGCCGGCTAAATATGCAGCAATGTTGCAGGCACTGAATGATAGTGTCGAGTGTGAGATCAGGAGCATCTTGGCCATAGTCAGCAGGGAATGATAGCTGCACAGCGCCTTGGACCAGCGCATAGTAATATGTATGGATGCTGAAATCAAAGTTATTTCTCAATCTTGAATCTGTCAGACATGGAGCTGCTTGTTTCAAGATGGTTGCTTTTGTTGAATAATACACTTTTTTAAAAAAAGAAAGTAGAATTTGCTGGAAGTGTGAAAAAAAAAATGTGGCGCAAAACCAATGACATTAGCAATGCACCATATGCAAAGAGCATGCGCCTGTTGTGGGGATGCATGCATTGGGGCGAGTGAATAAAATTGCAGATCATCAGCAGCAGATGGGAGAAAGCCGTCTTTTAGATCATCAGGCTCGCTGCCTGGAGGGGCTAGCTCTATAAAAAAAGTTGGTCGCTAGGGCACAACAAATGGTCCTTTTGCACGGTCTCTGACTATTCTGTCTCCTTGTCTAGGAATTCCAAGGCAGAGTTGTGGTCGTTGTGGAATGCATAACTAACTAAGTGTATGACTGGTAATTGTGTGTGGGAGAAATAGGGAAATATAAACACTATAGCATAGACCGGTATATGGAGATCCTTTTGGTGGTTGGATTCTCTAGAAAGGATCTAGAACAAAATGGTTTAATGTATAAAATTTTGAGTAATATATATCTCTACATAGTAATAAATAAAAATACCTCCTACATATTTTCACGCTAGCCCTAATTTCATTTGGGACCGTGCAATCGCTTCCCAATTTCAATTATTGTTCCTCTCTGACTCTTATTATCAACCTATACTATAAATTTTGCACTGTTAATTATAATTTGCATTTCTCCGGCATCCATCCCAACCCTCTAGTTGTAACCAAACACAGTGATTCGTGATAATAGATTGTGCGTCTTCTGGGGTCAAAAGAAAAAGGCAGGGAAGGGCTAGAGCAAGAGTAGACAATGAACGGTTTGGCATTGATGGATCCTAGAAGCAACACTTCTTTGGAAGAGGTAGCTTGACAAGCAACGATAATGTCTGGCACTAGGCATAGCGGCTCCATACAACAACCACCTCGACGATGTTCCATGGTTTCCCCTTGGATGAAGTGGTATATATCTTTAGGCATGGTTGCTACACTATTTGTTCCCTCCCCATATTGGCCCTTGGTTCTTATGGCACAACATTGCTAGGTTATTTTAGTTTTAGTGCCCTGTTAAATATTAAAAAACTGAAATTGTTTCCAGAAAATAAAAGGGCATGAAGCCATATGATAAAGATAACCAGACCATTGTGTCCTAATGCGCAAGATCACCAAGAAATGCTGACGCAAACATTTATGTTTGATTATTGCATGGACTAGTGCCGGCTGAAAACACCAATGTAACACTTTTTCCTTGAAAAGAATTGAGTATTTGGCACCAGTAGCCACAAGATAGAACACAATTGTCGTGGGAGCTGCATATATCACATATAATCTCTCAACTATTTGGAAAAAAAGACAGTTTCTTTAAATAGTTCATGATTGTATGCCTAGATCATAGAATTTGGAAAGCTTTTACAAAAGTAATATGCAGCTAGAATCTCCTTGAAATTTGACTGGAATTTATTGTATTTGGGATGGATTTAGTATTTACAATATTTTCTTTGACATCGTTATAATGTTCCTAAAGTTGAAAGATATTTTGCTGGTTGACCCGTCAACTTGAACATCAAGATTAAAAGACTTTGCATGTGTATCCAACTAGTAAGACATTGATGGTCAGCGAAAAAGGAAAGGAAGACTGCCATCAATAGATCACCATGCATCGAGATCGTGCTCTTCTAAAATGCTGGACATGCATGATAAAGATCTGACAGGAACACAACGCACAACAGCTAACCTCCCCTCCCCCGCCCAATATCCATCTTCTAGACAAAAGAAAGAACAACATGCTGAATCCCTGATCTCTCAACAAACACATACATGCTGCCCAAGAACATTCAACGAATAATCATATATGCCAACTAGAACAAGGAAAATTTGGACAGCTGCTAGCAATCGCTAAATTGACACAGCCATTACCAGTGTAACCTCGACAACTTACCTTAGAAGTCAGGATAACCAGGTTTTCTGGGACATGAAGGGGAGAAGAGCACTGGGAGGAGAGAGGGAGGGTGTGAGTTTGTGTTGGAATTGGAAAGGTGCAGAAGAGGAGAAGCAAAGAGGATAGAGAAAGGCGGAGGTGTTTAAAAAGAGTGGTGGACTGGTGGTTTCCCTTTCCTTCGCGCGTGGGTTGGGGGAATGAAGCCCCCTGGGCCCTAGGGGACCCCTTTTGGCCACCAAGCTGATGTCACACTGTCTTCTCGAACTCTTCTTTCCGTTTCCACCCTTCACAATCAAGTCATGTCATTATTTGAAGTAAAAATATGGCCCTTTATTAGACAACTTTTTATACAAATATTAATGAACAACGCTACATGTATACTGGCGACGAAATGCTATCAATAATCAAGGAATATCAAAGAATGAATCGAAACTATGCATACATATAGTTGGTCAGGATATGTGGGCATGCTACCATTGGAAATTCGAAATGTATTATTGCTGCTAAGCATGACGTGCCGCACATATATCCTTGGGGTGTTTTTCTTTTTCTTTTCTTTTTTTTTGGGGGTGGGGGTAGCCATTTTACTACTATCAAATAAACAGTGGACGATACTTGAGTGTCAGTTCACACTCACTGAAGATCTCATTGTTTAACCTTAGTCACCATTTACTATTCTCTTGTTTGATTGTTTCTATGTCCAATGCTTACGTGAGGAGCCATTGCTATCTTCCTATGTCTGTATTGGTTTCAGACAATCATGATAGATCGAACCAATGACTGTTTAAGTAGCATAGCCGGTGTAGTCTTAAGCACTCATGTCATGCCACAGTATGTGTGCACTCCATTGACAACCTTATTTATATTTATATACCAGAATATCCAACTATAACTACCAGTATAATGAACATTTAAAGGAGAAAAAAGGCACGGGAGCCTGCCATGATTATGGATGATCACCAGAGGGACGCAGTAATGAACCCACAAGATTACACCCATTATGGGTCAGATTCTTGGGTAATGCACCACCTTCTAAATAAAAATTCCAAATGAAAACATGTACTGGAGCGACAACATACTCCATTTAACCATATATTTTTAGGGCATATTAAAATTTATAAAAAATTGATGACCAACAATAATAAAATTATGTGCATTATTAGTTGTATCAATATATTCGTATTACATAGCTTTGTTATAATATACATTGTATAGTCAAAATTTACTTCTAATGTCTTCATAAAATCTAATACACTATAAAAAGGAAGGGTTGGACAACAGTGCATCTGTGAAGACTTTGTGAATCTCAAGATCACTCGGTCCAACTTTTAGAGACGCTTATAAGGCTAGGGTTGCGTGCGTGTGTCGTTAATAGGGGTGAGTACTCGTGCGTGTTTTTGAGTGTTTGTGTTTGTAAGGCATTTAACAAAAAAGAAAGAAGAAGAAGGGGACACAATACAACTATTGTCGGAAATAGTATGATCTTTTGATTCTTATGTTTATATTATGATAATACGAATTCCGACATGGTAAAATTCCAACATTAGGTCATTAGGTCCTGAAACTGAATTAATACGAGGTAATTCGAAATGTTGTTCAAATGCCGGGAAGCTGTGTTTATTCGAGGTCAAAGGTCAGCAATTCAATCTCTTGGCTTGCATCACAAAGTACACACCATGGTCGTCCTGACCGATGGAGCAACAAATCCACATTAGCCTTTGGCTTTTTCCTGGGGAGGTCAAAAGAGGAGCTTTTCCTTTCTTGTCTCCAGCTGCTGCTAATGATCATGTAACCTTCGAGACAATTTCACGCGCACCGATCCCGAGGCCTACTGCTCTGTGCGGCCAGACACATGGAGCGCGAAACTGATTATTACCTGCCCTTTGATCCCTTTTGATATGCAAACGACACGGTTCACTACGCTGATGATCAAGATGCAACGTACTTCGTCGATCGGTGCGTGAACAGAATAATTTTTTGAACACTTGGCTACGCATGGTTTTCTTTAAACGAACACTCTAGTTAAAACATCATGTAAGCTAATTAAGTGCATGACAGACACATTAATCGATTGTATGTAAAGATGTCTCTAGAACGGAGGTAGCTTTCAGAGGTTGCGCTTCCAGGCCCATTCATGGATGCGTCGGATCCTAAACCATCATCAGTAAATAGTCATGGTAGCATGCACCATTAGTCAAATAATGCTCTGAACTTCATTAGCTAGGAGAAGGAACTGGGTCCAACTTTGTTATAGCCGAGCCGGATACATGGTGAATCGAAAGAACCGATCGATTCCTATGTGCAATGTGACGGCCTGATCCTCCGATATCTCCACCGGTCCACCACCATTTCAGCGTGTTCCGTGCCGCGCCCGCCATGCATGGCATGGCGAAAAGTAGCTAACACGTCTGGTCGTGATCAGTGATGACAGTGAATACATGCATCAATGGTAGCTTCCCGCATGCGCGCGAGAGCCTGCAGATCAGCAAAGTGGGGCGGCGGTCGAGCCGGCGGGGCACGGACGTCGACGTACGGCGCGGCTCGCCCATATATGCATGTCTGCCTCCGCGCCCGGGGTGGTCGGTGCAGTCCTCGATCGCGCATTCCAGACGCAGGCGCGCGGCGTCGTTCCGGGCGTCCGGCCGGCGCACGTAGGCCCCGCGCGAGCTGGCCCACCACCGGCAGCGCCGGCAATGAAGTGGCGCCGGCCGCCGGTGCACTCGGCGGCCGCGGGTTGGTCCATGTGCGCCGCCCCAACACGTCGATGAGCTTACTTCGCTTGTGCCCGCGGATACATGTCGGTGTACATGCAACCGGGTTTTACTATAAGGCAAGCAAGCAAGTTGATCACTTATTTTCTGGCCTCCTTTTTCCTTCCCTTTATTCCCTGACAATGGATGGAAGCCCTTTTCAGTTTTTCCTTTTGTTTGGTGCGGAAAGGTGCGTGAATAAAGCATGTGGAAGAAGATCCTTGGCGTAAGCCGCAAAAAGGCTACGAACCTCGTGTTGTTTGTGCCCGCGGCCTGCTACACGTAGTACATGTCGCGGTAACACTGTTCTATCACCTTTTCCAGATAAAAAGATGTGTAGCTTGGGCGTACAGAGTGTAAGATTCTGTGCGTAAGAGATACTACTACTACTAGCTAGTGTAACAGGGCACAGGGTGCTACAAAATGCTTCAGTTTGATTGTACTCCATAGTTGTGTCATTGTCTATTGTGCAGTTGATCCAATCTCGCAGGTTTGGCGAGCAGATTTTTTTTCTTGATCAATATGGATTATGGAGCATCTGTGTGGAGAAAACCAACGGGTTGGGTCCAAAAGAGATATGACAAGTCAGTTATCACATAATGATTTCATCCCTACTTCAGTCAGTTTTAACTCTTAACCATGGAGGTTGGAACGATAAGGAAATTAAAGCGAAGGCGCACGACACGTTGGGCATCGGAATGAAAGCCACTGGAGCAGGCTCGATCTATGCAGCTCGTATGCAGCTTATCGCACACTCTTTTACCATGTGAGCGTCGGCCGGGCAAGCCAGCTTTCCTGCCCCCTCTGCTCCCGCATGCACGGCGATGGCGTGCCGATTCTCCGACGATCATTTCTCGCCGCTGTTTACGCACGACACTCGGCTGTCGACTGGACGATCGATCTCTCTGCCACCCAAAAATCACATGGCTCTCGTCTCTCTCGCGCGCGCATGCAGGCGCTGAGCTCCCCGGGTTCCATCGGCATGCTCAGCGCACCCGCTCATCGATGCGTCCGTGGACAAATAACCTGCCAAATGATGATCGCGCTCTTTTCGCAGCACTGCAGCCATGATCGATCGACCTGCCGACACCACATTTGGATCGTCGGAGATTGTCTCGTTCCACGCGTACGTGCACAATCGCCGTCCAGTGATCGTGCCTCGTGGAGACGGAGCCGTATGATTTGGCATCGATCGCGTGCCACTGCGATCGTTGCACATCAATCGTGGTGGTGATGAAATGATCGAGAACGCTCTCTGCTTTCTTCACTGCGACTCTTCCGCCTTCATACTAATTATTTACAGTTTTTCTTCCACCACTCGCGCGGATTCGCAGTTCTCATGTGACAAAATATCATTCCGTGATGTTTTTTCTTTTTCAGCGAAAATGTCTGTAGTCTAGTGGTTACAAGAGCCTCAGTAGCATTTGAGGTCCTGAGTTCGACTTCCTATGGGAGAGAATTTTCTACGATTCAACGGTATTTATGCTTTCAGTGCTAGATGACGCTCCCGTCGATAGTGAGGCGCCAGTGGTGACTTCGTTAATCTCGAGGATTTGCCGGCTCGGTTTTCAAAGATGCTCATAGGAATAGGGTTTACGTACGTGTATTCATAAAGGTGAGTGTGCGTGCGTTGTGAGTATCTGAATTGTATTGTGTAATCGTAAAAAAAAAATCATTCTCCTTTTTTTAGGAACAAGAAAAGTTTTTTTTTAAAGAACAAAACGAAAAGTTTTTGGTTGCAGGGAGTCAGAACCGCGGCCCAAGAGTGAGGAGTCGATGATTCACGGGCCTCTGAAAATGGAATTGAACGAGGCCCTGCGTTCTCTTTACGGCCCAAAGTCGTGTTTTGCTTTCGCACTGTTGTTAGGCCTAAGCACAAACTTTAGTTTCAGTCAGTGTCTCAACGTCGCCGAGCCAGTAAAACGTACGCAAGCCCGGCCTATCGTTTCGGCCGACACACGCGACGCTCGGGGGCGCACGCCATGTGGTTCGCCTCACTGGGCAACAGTAACCTGTTGACCGACCGACCCGACGCGGCCAGGCCAGTGCCCACGGAAGGAACGAGCCATGGAGCAAGAAACACCGAGATGGATGGCCGAGTCCCCGTCACGGGTCACGTCCGTGTCCCCGCCCTCGTACGCCGCGTCGTCGTCCTCCATGTGAGGGCCTCATGAATACGCCCCGGGCCGGCCGATCTGGCCGTACGAACGTACTACCAGGGCCCCGCCGGCTCGCTCGGTCCGATCCCCCCACCACCGAGCGCCACGTGAGCCCGTGCCCGAGCACGGAGCAGGAGGACGTGCGCGCTCCGTCGCCGCGCGAGCTCCAAACATATGGCGGAGTTCCCGCACCGCACCGCGGCGCGGCGCCGGCCGGCTCGGCGATTGGGTCGCGCACACGGGCGCCTTGATTTGTGGCGACGAGTGAGTCTCCTGCGCGCGTGCCATGCCAGGCCGCGGCGTCGCTGTCGTGCGCTCGGCCTCCTTTGGCCTGATTGCTCGTGAACAGTGTCGGGAGGGAGGGCCGCTTCAGACGGACTGCTTCAGCATCGTTCGCACCACCATTCGCGGAGAGGACTCGCGCGTTTCGTCCGTTCCGTCGTGTCCCGCCCGTTGTCCGCGGCGACGACGTTGCGCAGATGTACCGGAAGCTAAATTTGTCGCCGTTCAATCGGCTCGGCCACGGCGGCATGGCCGACGCGTCCGGCGTCCAATGCGAAGGCAAAGACGTTCGTATCGTACTATTACTGTACTCCTGTTCATAGATCTCTCTGCTCTGGTGGCTTCTGTCCCAAGGGAGCGAATGCGCCGTGAACCAACCAAAGAAAGCATCGTTTGGGTGTTCAACTACCTGCAGCCGCATCATTGTTCGTCGTGTATACCGTATACAGTACAGTATACATCCGTCCCCTCACGCATGGGCTCCACACGGTTTCCTAAAGGCGCCTTTTATTCCGGAGGCCCCCTGCTTTCCCAACCACAGTACTGTACTCTGTACCTCCCGTTTCCAGCATCCTTTCCGGCCGCTGATGATTGATGATCCTACGCATGTGGCTCGCACGACATATTCTCATTCTCCCGGCCGGCCCGAACAGGTTTTCGGCGCCGCGAGATGTGAACGCGGACGACTCCACTTGCTCGTTTTTGCTCGCGTTTCGGGTAGAAGCTCCCGTTATCACGCGCCATTTGGAGGACGCCCGGCCCTGTCTCTCAAGCGCCAGGATTCCTTGCGAGAATCACAACGCTTTGCATCTCGTAGCTCCTTTTTCATCTCGTCCATCGATCGGCCAGCATTCCGCAACGCGGGTGACGGTGCCGCGCCGGCGGCACGTGATGTGTTCCACAAGACTCAGGAGCACCAGCAAAGCACGGCCCAACCAGACTCGTCAACTAAAGAACAGCGGAAAGAAAATGCACGTGCCTGTTTATATCTGTGTAATCAACCGTACCAGATTTGCTAGCTGGTGGGCATGCCTAACTTGCATGCGGGAAGGAATGCGAATACTTCCTGAACAGGGGAAAGGAGCGGCAACAGTGGACGCGCGACTTATCTGCTCAGTCGCCCCGTCTGTGCCCCCAACGGGGTAGTGGTGGTTGAAAACTTGTCTCCGCAAGTTAATGGCCAAGTTGTTGATCGATCCACTAGCTAGCAGCACGGTAATGTTGTCCACTGCTCAACGGTGCAGCGCTTTGGCTTACCAGTCAACGACTTTGGCCCACCACAGTGGTACCAAAAAAAAAAAAAAAAACTACGGAGCACAATACTTAAACAGTGTAGTAACACTGTTACTTAATTTAGTATCTCATAAAAGATCCAACAAGACTGAACATTACTGGCATGCCACCACCTTCGAATCTGCTAGCTGGACACAACATCTACAGTCTACACGTTAGTACACCGTGAGATGCACACGCAGCAGCAGATTGTACGGGTCAATTGACTCGATGCAACGAGACGCCCAAATGGCACGTCAGACGTCACGCAGCACGTCCCCTGGGCGAGCACACCGAAGATGATGCTGCGGCTGCCGGCGCGCGGCGGAATCCCGGAAAGACATGGCCCTCAGCCCCACGCCACGCTGCCAAAAAAAAGAGCCTCTTCAGCCTTCCGCAAGCAACAAATTAAATACCTCGTCCCTCAACCAAACCGCGTCGATCGCCGAGCGAAAAACAGCACCCCGGCCACAACGCCACCGCCACCACCACCGCCGCCGCAGCATCAAACCACTACGCAGGCTCGCTCGATCGATCGCGCGCGCACAGACCGGCACGCCACGGTCCCCCCTCTCCCACGGACATGAACGGCACGAACGGGCACGGGATGGTGCAGCAGCAGCACCACCACCACCACGCCCAGGCCTCGGCGCCGCTGCCCACGATGCCGTTCGCAACGCCGGCGCAGCAGGGAGGCGGCGGCAGCAAGCAGCGGCCAGGGCTCCCGCCGACGCCGCCGTCCAGCGCCCACGCCATGCACGCGGCGGACGTGTGCATGGACGACTCGGCGTCAGCGGCGGCGCGCGCGCAGGGGCAGGGCGGCTTGCCGCCGCGCAAGGCGCACCGCCGCTCCCGCAGCGACGTCCCGTTCGGGTACTTCCAGCCGCTGCCGCCGCCGTCGCCCAAGACGGAGGCAGGCGGCTGGGGCCTCCCAGCTGGCGCCGGCGCCGGTGCGGGCGGCGGCGACGACCTCTTCAACGCGTACATGAGCATGGAGGGCATGGACGGGGGGCTCAAGTACAGCTCCGACGGGGACAGCCGCGGGAGCAGCATGCGCACCAACGGCGGCGCCGACTACAGCAGTGAGAACGAGTCCGAGGACTACGGCGGCGGCGCCGACAGCCAGTTCCTCCTCTGGGGCGGCGACGCCGCCGGCAAGAAGAGGGAGGGCGTCAAGCGGAATGCCGCCGGGGAGCCCACCGCGCCGGCGGCCGGGCGCCACGCGCGGAGCCTGTCGATGGACAGCCTCATGGGGAAGCTCAGCTTCTCGGCCAATGGCGAGCCCGGCAAGTTCAGCCTGGAATTCGGCGGCGGCGAGTTCACACCCGCGGAGATGAAGCGGATCATGGCTGACGAGAAGCTCGCCGAAATGGCTCTCGCCGACCCAAAGCGAGTAAAAAGGTAAATTTTTTTGTTGCAATTTACAAACGAAACATCACCTAGTTATAATCGCAATGCAAAGCATCGTGAAATTGAGGTGCCCGTTCTTGTGTCCGCGCGTTGCAGGGTGCTCGCCAACAGGCAGTCGGCGGCGCGGTCCAAGGAGCGGCGGATGCGGTACATCGCGGAGCTGGAGCAGAAGGTGCAGATCCTGCAGACGGAGGCCACGACTCTGTCCGCGCAGCTCACTCTTTTACAGGTAGGAGCATGCTCTGCATTCGCAGCAGGCAATGTTCTTTACTTACTAACTCTAAAATTCAGAGCTTTTGTGTGCTTAACAAAATTTTTGTTATGTTGATTGCAGCGCGACTCGTCAGGGCTCGCGACGCAGAACAACGAACTCAAGTTCCGGCTGCAGGCCATGGAGCAGCAGGCACAGCTGCGCGATGGTGAGCAACGAACGCTCTGCTTTCTTGCATCATTTTCGCACCTGATTGACAATATCTGTTATCCAATCTATTATATATATATTTGACGTCGAAAAGGAGCCACCACGTTCGCTCTAAAATGCTAGAAATTCCCACGTTAATCTGAGAAAACAAGAAGAGAAAATTACCCACCACTGCCATTATGAAACAATTAGTCAAAAAACCCCCCTAAAAATATTTATAAAATAACTAATTTTGAAATATAAAAATAGCCAAAAATGCCCCTCGTACCTATTTCTAAATTACCCACCATGCCATTATAAGTAAAAAAAAAACCCAAATTTGGAATAATAAAAACTAACCAAAAATACCCTTCACATCTATTTCTAAATTACCCTCCTTGCCATTGCAAGTCCGAAAAAATAAATTTAGATTTAAAAAATAGCTAAAAATATCCCTAATTCATATTTTTAATTCACAAATCATACCATTATGAGCCCAAAATAGCTAAATTTTAGAATAATAAAAATATGCAATAAACACTTAATTCACCGTGGTATGTCTAGCTAGCATTGCATATTATTTTATTTTTAGCATGACACATTTACTTCAAAAGATTTATTTGTAGCACGACACATTCTTTTTTCCTACCATGACATATGTTGTTTAGCATGCCACGTTTGAACTAACCTCACTTCTAAAATAGAATCAAATACATTATTAGATTAGAAACTATCCAAGATAAATGACGACTCATCTCACACTCAAATTGAGAGACGGTGAGAAATTCTCAATCTATTTTCTATAAATAAATATAGAGTATAAAATAAGTAGTAATAATAATCTATGTTAAACTTCTATAAAAATATAAAATTATTTTAAATAGTATAATAAATCTAGCCGCGCAAATGCGCGGGCAGACATACTAGTTGTTTAAAATCAGCATCCGTTTAAATGTTGCTCAACTTACAACATGTTCGCAAGATGGTAGCCTTGGTCGTGGTAGCCGCATTGGCGTTGTTGTCTTCGATGTGGCACTTGGCACGTAGTCATCTTCATGTAGTGCCATACTCCTACCAATTCTCCTCGCAACGGCTTAGTTTTTTAATCGAATCATTGTAATGTAATGCTGTTAGTTGCTAGCATGTAGGCGATGCAGTAGGAAACAATCAGAAGTCTGAATAATAGCGCAGCGACTTCGTCGGACATTGGTCACGTCGCCTTGTTTTGGATTCAATCGAATCAACCAAATAATGAAGTGTTTATTTATACAAACGGATTCCGCGTTGCTTAGTTCATGTCACGAACTCACGATGCTGATGGGCACTACCCATGTCACAAGAGGCCGGCCGTCTTTAGATAATACACGGTGTTGCAATAATAATTAAGACTACCGAATACCACTAGCAGTTACATTATGATTTCCTGTATCTACTTCAGCAATTGAAACTCCACAGTTGTGGGAGCATAACCTAGAATCATATCAACGATGTGGTGTAGTATAAGTACGCCAAGTGCATCATATATTATTATTATTATTATTATTTTGCGAAGAAGTGGAATCAATTTGTTCTTACTATCATTTATGTTTCTAAATGAACAGCACTCAACGAGGCTCTGACAGCTGAAGTCCAGCGCCTGAAAGTCGGCGACGCAAGCTCGTCCAGCAATCTACCACAGCAAATGCAGCTGCGAGTTCAGAACCAAATGCATGAACTACACAAGCAGCAGCAGGGTGAGCAGATACCGTTCTATCAGCTGGAGCAGCGCGAGCAGAATGGCGCGGCGAGGAACCATGAGTGATCCTTCAGGTCTCTGGAACAGAGCACATCAAACATATACTCGGTCATACGAACAATTAGATGCTCATATTACGTTTCCTAACCCATTTATTTCAAACTTTAGTCCCGTCTATAGTTTCCCTCGTTTGTCCGGGCAAAGAACCCGCCAGTATATTTCTGAATGTTCTTCGTTCTTTCTGATTTCAGAATCCATGCCTTTCACTGGAGTCATCGTAGTTGATGAATCTGTAACGAATTGAAATTCTTTTGTAGTGGTATTATGCTCGTTTGAGTGTTCTGTGTAGGTATATACTATTGAACTTGAAAATTGAAATCATATGTTTCTTTTCAGGTATCACTACTTTTATTTATTTTTTTGAACGAACATGTATTACTACTTCTCGACCTGAATTTTTTTTGCTCGGTAGAAATCCTAGGTGAAACATAAAAAGGGCTGCCATCAAGGGGTTCTTGGGCTGGGACAGCTACCCGGCCTGGTCCAAGTTACTGAAATCGTGCAACCATATATGGCCGAAAGACGCAAACCTTATATACCGCGCGCGTGGTATGGGCCGCATCAGCCTCGTCGTTTCGGCCCATTCAGCGCGGAGCAGTCATCTTCATCCTCACGCTGCTGCTGACCTGGGAGCTCGCCGCCCCGAGCGTCGCCGCCGCGCGCCCCTCGCCCTGCTCGCGCGCCGCCGCGCGCCCTGGCCGCCGCCGTGCTTCCTCCCTCAACGCCGCGATGCACCACCGCGCCGCCTTCGCTGGAACAATCCTTCTCCTCGCCTGGAACAATCCATTTCTTCGGCTGGAATAGTCCGTCTCCTCGCCTGGAACAATCCATTTCTTCTGCTAGAACAATACATCTCGTCGCCTGTAACAATCAATTTCTTCTGCTGAAACAATCGATCACTCTGGCTGGAACAATCGATTTCTTAACCGGAACAATCGATTTCTTCGCCGGAACAATCGCTTTCTTCGTCGGAACAATCGCTTTCTTCGCTGGAACAATCTCCGCCTGGTGATGCAGTTGTGCGCAGCGGGGCGAAGCACGTAGGGACTAGGGCGCGGCGCTGCCGGGCACGCAGGCGCATCGGAGCGAGACGGCAGGAGCTTGACGACGACGCTGCTCCCGTCGTTGCTGGGCTTCGCACGGTGTTGGGCCGACATCGGGCCCAGGTGTCGTGTAGCGCGCGGTATACCGCACGCGCGGTATAGAAGGGGTCCCGCCGAAAGAGCCAAAAATCTCGATGCGCTTGCTTTCCGTTATTTTTTCCGAAAGAGTCATCTTATCTGGTTTGTATTTTCTATATCTATACTGTGTGTTTTGTCTTCAATTTATCACCTATGAATACAAGACCAAAAAATATATTAACCAAAAAAATCGCTAGAAGGAGGGCTCGAACCTCCGACCTTATGGTTAACAGCCATACGCTCTAACCAACTGAGCTATTCCAGCTATTGCTATTAATTTGAATAATATTTTATATTTTCCAGAGTTATATTAATACATTCGCCACGGAAACCATTGTCTAGATGTAAGGTCGTCCCAAAATACTACCGGTCCATGTCATGCGTGCAATCTGAGGTTTCCGTCGATTTGTCCTACTAGTAGAAAATAAAAACAGGATTTCATTCGCCTTGATCCTTGGGTGGAGCCAGTGGGAGTGGTGACAAATACTTGCGACCTATGCTTTTCAAAAGGCATTTTTTTTCTTTGTTTGATATACTGGAAATAGTTGAGAGAGAGAGAGATTGTGGTCCTTGTGCCTCATGTTATCCTTTTCACTTGATAGACAAATCCTTTTCACTATCAGTTCTGACTTTTGCCCGGACATGCACACATCCTCACTGAACTCTGTACCTTTTGTTTTTTGGGACCAAGATGAACTCTGTACCTGTGAAGCTATAACTTCAGTACCTTGACAAACTACGTACCCCCTTGTTTTTGACACAAGGCTGAACTTTGTATCTTTTGAGCTAACTTCGATCATTACCGAGTGTTTATGCTTCATCCACTGAAGGAGATGACAATATAGCAGAGAGAGAGAGAGAGAGAGAGAGAGAGAGAGAGAGAGAGAGAGAGAGAGAGAGAGACGAAGAGCAGTTAATCATCTTAATCTAAACTAGCAAGGTGGCCCGCGCTGATAACGCGGCTAGCCAGAACTCATTTTTTCTTCACTTTGTCGAAGAATTAATCATCGTTTGAAAGTGCAATTTGTTTTATTCAGTTTAAATTTCTTAATATTTTGATTAGTTGTTCGGTATTTCCGGATCCTTAGCTTGGCTTGTTCATGCTTTCCTGTATTTTCTTCAAATAATTTAGATAGTGTTACAATAATTTTGTTAGAATTTTGAGATAGAAGGTCTAGTTATGCGTAGAAAAAAATTGAATTATTTTTCATCTATATCTGGGACATGGAGGCTATAATGGAATATATGAGCCCATCTATAATAATTTCTAATTTCTTGCATTACTTTTTTGGTACATATAGTTCAACCAGAAAGTACTTTTATAAAAATGCAAAAATTCATTTAAACTATAGCAAATAACAAATAAATTCAAAAAAAAAAACTAAAACTCTTACGCCACCACTTATATGCAATCTACTACATGGAAAAATAAATAATGGTATATACTATTTTTTCTACAAATTACTCCATAAAGTTGCCTTAATTAGTTTACAATAATAAAAAATTAGAAAAGTCCCCATTAGTAGGTTGACTGGGTCACAAAAAACTATAGTCCAGTCGGATCGAAGCCTGGTTTGTCCACTCTGGTCTCCCTCTTCTCGCGAAAAAAAGGTGCCCGAAACATTAACCTAACAGATCCCAACTGCGGCCGGTCTCGCTATTCTCTCTCTCTCTCTCTCTCTCTCTCTCTCTCTCTCTCTCTCTCTCTCTCTCTCTCTCTCTCTTCTTGGCGGACCCTGCCCACATCCACATTGCGGGTCCCCTGCTCGGTGGTGGCAGGGCAGGCGGTAGGCGCGGAGCATGGCTCTGGGTCGGCGGCCTGGCAAGGCATGGGTCGCGTTGCCGCTGTGAGGCCAGGGTCGCACAAGATTCCAGCAGGCGGCGGTGGTGGGTGCTCGGCTACCAGTGCCTCCTCTTTCTCCTACTTCTGCTGGTGGCGCCGAATCAGGCCTTGGGCGTACGTCTTTGGGGCAAGCAGATTTGGCTCCGCAATCATGCAGCGCAGGTGCTTTGCAATGGTGATGGTGACTGCCTGGTGATGGCTTGTCGACGACAACGGATCGGCGACATGGTGTTGACTCTACTATGGCAGCGGGAAGGGGCGTAGGATATCAGGCGGAGGCACGGCGATGGGGCCCCTGTGGGGCCACTATCATATCATATATGCCTTCTGCCTGCTTTGTTCATCGCGAAAGGTTGTATACCTGCCTTGTCTGATGTTTGTGTGCGTGCATAACTGCATGATGGATAGCGGATTGATTTTTGGGAGAAAAAGATCGCCGTAGCCATCTACGTCGTCCACTGTTGCTTCACCAGTTTTCCTGTCTGCACCATCCTTGTTGGAGCCTCGCCTGGCTCTTCTTTCACCATTACCAAGGGCTAGTTTGGTTGCTGCCCTGAGAGACATTTGCCTGGCCAGGAGGACGCCAGAGACTTGCCTGAGAAGCGGGAGGCTGTGTTTGGATGGTGACCTGAGTTGGTGCCTGAGTCAGGCATGCGAGCTCAGGCTCATGCGTCCAAATTCGGACGCCTGACGCTGCTCGTATCGCAAGCCTCCGTGCCTGATGCAACCGCTCGACACCAGGCAAGGTTAGTCGTGACGACAGTGCGGGAGGTGGAGCTCCATCCACTCGACACCGCCCGACGCTGCCGCGGCGAGCCACGACGCGAGGTGATCGGCCGCGGAGGCGGCGAAAGCCTAGTCGAAGAGACTCTGGAAAGGCGAAGGCGGCGGAGCGGGCGGCTCGGCGAGCCCGCGGCACTGGCGGTGACCGCGAACGCCGCAGCCTGCGAAGTCGACATCGAGCGCGGGCGTGGCGACCACGCTGCGTTGGACCGCCTGAGGTTCGCCGGGGGCATCATCCTTTCAAAATCCCGAATTTTGTTTTCCCCAATTTCCATACCCTACTCGTAATTTTCCAAAATCAATGACATAAACCATCGTATGAAGCAAAATTGATGGCTTAATCACCTTCTACACCTCCTAGCGATTCCGTTTTGCTAGCACATGACACCCTTCTGGCCAATAAACGTCGCCGGCGTGTTGCTGTGTGCAGGCGGAATGCAAGCGTAAGAAGGAAGACGCGATCCAGCAATAACGTAGAGGTCTTCGATAAAGATGTTACTTCAGATAAAGAGCGGACATGGAATATGACCTCTGGCTATTTACATAGCTACGATATAAAAAAAACTAGACCTGAAAACTAGACCTGCGAGGGACAAGCCGTCCTCGGGTTTTCTTTATAAGAGAAGGATCTCTCACGCAGACCCAGAAAACCCTCGAACCCCCTCCCTATGCTTAGACAGGGGCCCGTAACCATGTGAGCGACTGGGCCGAGCCTTAGCCTGTGCTCTTGGGCCACGAAATCCCGACTTCAGCCGGGCCTTGACCTATGCTTTGCAAAGGGAAGGGCGAGGGGATTTTTTTAACCCCAACTTGAAATTCGTTCTCACTGGGAATCGAACCCAGGACCTGAGAAGTGCTACTCAGGCCACCTAACCAACTCAGCTAGGAGCCTTTTCGCGTAGCTACGATATCATTTCGCGTAGCTACGATATCAAAGCAACATTGTTTTCGTGTTCTAAAGATAAGAACGTTGGAAACGTTGGATTCTATTCCAACACCCTAACGGACTCTTTTATTTCCATCTAATAATTAATCTTGACGTTGGACTCTTCCTTTCATTGTTACACGAATATTTTTTCCTTGGAAACATTTCCTCCTCTACTCGAGTCCGCTGCCCGGCGCGTACACGATGCCCACGTCGGTAAGATTTCGTTTTACCGTGCGATTCTGATCGACGCGTGATTACGGTGCCGGGTAAAATCGTGGAACGGTGCAAGTTCACCGCTTGTACGGCCCCACGCTGGCGTGCTGGGTTTTCGTTGGTGACCCGTCCTTTATTGCCACGCGTTTCTTTTTTGTTCGTCGCTCCCACGAACGAGTGCGTGGAGTTTATGGCGGTGGTTGAGCGCTCATTCCTCTCCCTTTCAGATGCGCCATCCTCGGCCTCCTCCGCCGCCGATCTGAGGCGTCGCCGGAGCTCATCCCCCTGCTGCCCTGTGCGCGCTCCTGCGCGGTTGGAGCACCGGCGGGGCCTGATTCGAGAGCACCAAGCCATGGCCGCCTTCTCTCCCCGCCTCATCTTCCCCGGCCACGGCGGCCGGTCACGGGCGCAGCGAGCTCCACTCCCCGTTGGCGACCTCTTTCCCCTCCACCTAACGCCACCCCTCTTCTGATCTCCTGGCCCCGTTCGCCGAGCCCGATGATCCCTGGCCGAGCTCGTCCCCGCCTGGTTGACTTCGAGGCCGAGTAGCAGTCATCTTCGCCGGCGTCGTCCCAAGCTACAGCTACCGGTGAGGCCTGCTTTGTCCTCCTCCTCTCTATTCCTTCTCCTCTTTCCTTTCCTTCCCTCCAGACGTGATTTCTTTTTGGTTTTGCTTTTTGAATTTCAAGCTAGGGTTTCAGGATACTTGGAAACATGGTGGGGCTGTAGGAGTGGAGGTGATCGGTGCAGCACTCCCGGCGAAAGAGCTCTTGTCGTGGCCATCAGGTACTACAAAAGTGATTGCTTAGGCACATGCTAGGTGAGGTGCCTCATCTTAATTTTCTTTGTTAACAATTCAGGATTTAGGTTGGCATGTTCAAACTTTTGTCTAGATTTTGTGCATCATGGGGGCAGTTGCTGCAGGGTTGTGATATTTGCAAATGTCATGTTCAGTTCCTTATGAATCTTCTGCCAATATGTTATTCTGAAAAACAGAACAACATTGCCCATGTGAAGACGGTGGGAGTAATTAAACATGGCTTTCATATTGTACAAGGGCTCCCTTGAATCCTTCCATTTTTCTCTTACTAGATTAGCATATCATTTTAGGATAGGACCTGGTTCTATCGATTCAATATTCAATAGCTTTCCTCCCAGAGAGTTAATTTCTGAAATAATCATTTGTATTTTAGCAACAAAAGTAACCTAGAATCTCTTTTCTGATGACAGCATGGCGATATTTCAAAAGGTATGCTTAGCAACCAAAGTAACCTAGAATCTCTTTTCTCTTAATTAGTTTGATCATTTTATCAATAATGGTAGGCAATCATTGTTTGACAAAAAGACTGATGGTAGCCAGTTTGTGTTTCACAATAATTTAAAGGCAGCTGATTGGAAGATGGTAGGATGCGTTTTCTGTTCACACAAATTCTGTTCTGCATTGTATTATGTAGTTAAGACTAAATATAAACATCCCTGATCTTTTAATTTTTGGAACGGTAACATCCCTGATCTTACATATTCTGATATTACAATGTGACATACCTGCTTTTCTGTTCTGTGTAATCGTAATCAGGGAGGATAGATTCACCATTTGAAAGCAAAAAACAAGTTTAATGTAGTCTGACAGAACCTGTCTGTCTATCACATGTGCTCACGTATCCTTAATTAGATTACAATAATTAAATAGTTTTTCCTAGAATATGAATAATGTTGAATGCTTTGAGGATGAAATAGGGAAGAAAGAGATTATTTTCATGTGGTTTCTTGTCTGCAGGTATATTTGGTAAACATATTGGCATGATTTGGGGTAAGATATTGGGATACCCTTCGACAACATATGACGGGACTGGTAAACTGCGGTGTCTGGTTAATTATCGTTTCCCCTATTGACATTGTATTCTTCTGTCTCCCACATTTAGAGTTTATATTTTGCATCCTTACCTGTTTACTGCTTCTGAACAGATGATGGGATGATCTCAACTTCGGAGCCTACCGTTAGATTGACGTTGAATGTAAGGGGTACAAGGTGTATTGATCCCTTGACTTAATGCTCCTGTAGATTTGCCTTGTTTTGTTCATGTTGCCTTTTTTTGCTTACGCTTTTTTATGATTTATATGCAGATACTATAAGATGAGACCCTTCGTCTACGGTCAAAGGGTTTCTGAATGTGATGCCGATTTTGATCATGGAGAACCAACTGTTTGCTTATTTTGCTGGTGCACCCACGAAGAAAAAGGAAGGCCTTTGTGTGATGTAAATACCTAGCTGGTAAGCTTGTGCTCAGCTAGCAAAAACCATGCTGATCCGTGATATTTCATATTGAACCTGCAAAATACAAGCATCGTAGTTCATCGCTGAGAATAAACTATAGCATCCTCATCAGCAGGTTGCGTGTTGCTAGCAGCTGACTGCCCCCCCCCCCCCCCCCCCCCTCTCCTCTCTCTTTATCTTTTTGAATAACTGATTTCCCCAGGATTGATATGAGGCTTTTGATCGCCCAAGGCGGCTTGCTATGATGAGCAGTGGAACAGAGTACTGGCTATTTTTTTTAAGCCCACTTACTGCAAATTTTGTTCATCTGCTGTGCCAAAAATATGGAGATGTAAGCTGTTGTTAGATATTTACGGAGTCTTCTCTTTGCTGAACCTAGAGACATGAATTTATTCTGATACCTACTATGACAATTATTTTTCAATTTCCATCCTATGCTACTGCAGTGAATATTTTTGGTGTCTAGTCATGTAAGGCTTGCATGACTGCAGTCGGTATTAAACGACAATTGCAAAGTTGAATAGAGTCCTTGTCTTACGATGAAGCTTTCACATTATAGTATTTTTTAGCCTTTTAGTATTTTTCAACCTATAATATGAAGCTCATGTGATAGGCCTTTTAGATGTAAGGAGTGTCAAATAGCTTGGTTTCGTAATAGAATATACTAATTTCACTTAGTATCTCTTGTGTAGGGTTATTCTTAAAAACCTTGACATTTATAAGCCAACATTCTTGGATAGGGCATCCTTCTCGAAATGTCAAGAAATATCATGAGAATGATGTACAATGCTAATTGTTGCCTTGGGTGCATCTTTAATATTCTTTTTACTTAGAATAGGCTTGCTGTTGCAAATATACTTTGTAATGTAAAGAAGAGTGAAACTCAATAAAGTACCCATTTATCTCTGTTCGGTCTCTACATGACCTTAAAATTTGTAGGCTAAATTTGGGTTTAAAAGGGTTGCACATATGATCGAAGTTATTTTAGAGCCTTAGCGCCTGGTGTTGGGGACTGCCATCTATCTGTTTCCCTTTTTTCTTAGTTCCATGCTACAGGTGCTGCCCTGTTGCTTTGGTTTGGTTGGCTTTGGGCTTAAAGGAGAAGCCGCAGCGTCTGATATCAAACTCCGACATGGTCAATGGTCTGGTGCAGTGCTAAACTGGCAAGTGAGTCATTCAGCTTGACACATGCTAAGTTTATTTTCCTTTTGTAAATTATTAGTTCACATATTCAGTGCCTTCTTTTTTGTCAACGAATGACTATGGAAAATATATGTATGACGCATCAAGGTTATCAATGGAAATTTGTTATTGTTTTCTTGCACAAGTGTGTGTACACAAAAAAATGGAAATGAGTTTGCCGATGATAACCATTGCAGTATCATAAAATGGAAACTGAAATGCGGATTTGACCTGCCATCAACATATCATCATCGATCTACAGGGAGCAATTTGTTAATAATAACCTAACTGATAATTGATTGATTGTGACACCTTTTGACTGGTTATTAGAATATGTAGAAAGAAATGTGCCATTACAATATTTAGAAATAAATCTTGTGCTTTTCACCTCAGAGATTGCAATTTTTAAGTCCGTCAGTAATTCTCAATTGTGTTGTTGCCTTTTGGCTTGCTGATTTGTTGACATAAGTCCGTTAGTAATTCTCAGTCTTGTTGAAGTAATACCATTCCACATGCTGCTTCACCCTGTAAATCGTTTTCTCTGTAAAGCTACATTGACTTTGTATTCTGTTGCATATTCATTATTAGGTGTTGTTTTTCCTCCTTTGACGTGTAAAGGGACAGATATTTGATTAC
Organism: Eragrostis curvula; assembly: GCA_007726485.1. Lineage (NCBI taxonomy): Eukaryota > Viridiplantae > Streptophyta > Magnoliopsida > Poales > Poaceae > Eragrostis > Eragrostis curvula. The sequence goes on from CM017439.1 coordinate 41,580,366, forward strand.
TGTGTAAGACTGATCACAGTGGTTGAAACGTTAAGAGTTTTGATTTATAGATATAGTTCAACTTCACTTTGTTTAGGAAAATCTGTGAACGCTTTCCAGTGCATAACCGTACACTCAACCAGGGAAAAAAAACATCTTAACAGCGCCAGTGTGTTGACTTACGCTGCTGTTTGTTTTCAATACAGGATCATGGCAAATCAAGGTTCAGGCACCTGATGCTTCATATTCCGCTACCTTCAATACTAATATTCACGGAATCTGGTTTGCTTCCATGTATCGAGTCATATTTCAGATACTCTCTGTTGCAAGCTGCTACGATATTTGTGTATAAACCATCGTTATACATTAAATATGCTTTTTCACCTGTATTTTAGTTAAAAAGCGTGGGGCTCTTGTATTAAGTATCTCTGAAATACTCTTTTCTTCAATGGAAGCGCACATGGATCTCCATATTTCAATCAAACATCTATCTATGAAAACTGCTAAAAGCAAGGTGATTTGGAACACGAACAATCTACTCACAGGACCACATTTGCCAGACATAGCATGCTGCGCACATGATTCCGTCAAAACAACCGTTTATACAAATCATACTCCTGGAACCTATTCTAAGTCATGTAGCAAATTATCAAGCAACACCTTTATACAAAGCACACTTCCTTAAACCTATTCTAAATCACATATCAAATCAATCCGCGCGCCGTATACCACTAGTTGGATTCTATTTCTACACCCTGACGGACTCTTTTATTTCCATGTAATAATCTTGTTTTGATCTTGACCGTTCAATCTTCATAAAATCCGACGGTTCACATCTTTGTTTTTTCTCTGATTAACGTGGTAATTTTGTGGCCTTGAGAGCGAACGTGGTGGCTCATTTTTCTCTTTAAATACTAAAATAATAGATAGATTTATTTATTCCATAGAAACCACACAACAAAGATCACAACCCTACCAAGGTTACATTCGTTTGATGCTTCGTTTACTTTTCATGCTTTGTTACACAGACTCCGTGTGAACCATTCACTTGGAAGCAGCGGCGGCGGCGGCAGCAGCAGCCTGAAGCTTCTTTGCGTACTGAACCGCTTTGTCTGCGTCTGGCACCACCTGCTTCGCCGCTTCACTTTCCGTGAATCGCTCCGCCCATGCAGCCAAGAGCGGTGTCTTGCTGGAGCTAATGATTTCAACGTTGAACATTCTGCGGACCGCCTCGAACCAGAACAAGCACGACCCGAGCACAAGATCAAGGTATCCCATGGAGTCGCCTCCAAAGAAGGCCTTGCCCTTGGAGCTCTTGGCGAATGCCTCCTCCAGGAGCTCAATGGCGGCGAAAGTCTCCTTCACCTTCTCCGCCCTCTCCTCCTCTGTCAGTGCCACCAGGATGCCCACCCATCCTAGATAAAGCTGCAAGAAAGACAGTACCACACTTTGATCTTGCAACTTGCAAGTCTGCAAACAGACTGTCTGAGTAAAAAGAAGGAAAAACCTTGGGTACCTTGTCGTCAATGTACGCAGACCAGAAGCGAGCAATAGCGCGGTCGTAGGGGTCGGTAGGGAGGATGGATGGAACGCCGACACCGGCGAACAACTCGTCGACGTACTGAACGATGACGAGAGACTCACTGATGGGCTTGCCGTTGTGGATGAGCACCGGCACCTTCTTGTGCACCGGGTTGGAGCTGAGGAGCAGCTCGCTCTTGTTGCTGAGGTCCTCCTCAACATACTCGTAGCTCACGCCCTTCATGATCAGAGCCATCTGTACCCGGATAGCGAACGGGCTCACATCCAGGCTCAGCAGCTTCAGATCCTCCTTAGCAGCCATTGTTTTCTTCTCTCTGTAGGTTCCTCTTCACTGACACTGGGCGTGTTCTTATACTACTTATCTTGCTTGACTCCGAGCTTATCTTGTTTGACTCAGAGCGAGAATAGCCTCACAGTTTAGTGAGGCATTTTGGACTGATGCTACTGACGCTAGCTATGGTAGTGGGTGGGCCTGGCTGTGTGCTCAAAGTCCACTAGTAAAGCCGGGTAATTTCTTCTAGAGGACAGTGATTGTGGCTGACAATATCTTCTCTCGGATATGTTCCTCACTACCTCTGGTTCTATCCTCCTTAGCAACCATTGTTTTCTTCTTGCTACTGTATAAGTTTGATTTGACAGGTCCGGAAAATTAAAGGTCCTTTCAGTAGAAATGTACTCTTAACTATTTCATGGGACGGAGCCAAGGACCAGTCACCTTTCAGGTGTTTTGTGGAAAATTGCACATCAAAGGAGAGCCACGATTTAATTTGGACTATTGCTATATAACAGATTAAACAAAAGAAATTTAAACAACAGTAAAAATTACCATCTTAAACCTTCATCTCCTCCTGGGGGAAAAAAAAAGAGAAGCAAACTCTGGAGCAGCAGTTCTTTGGCTGCAGATCGATTTGTCCATCAGTGTTGGAATATCATGTCTGTATAAAGAGATCACAATATTGTGGTTTAGTATACCATTATTGACATGACGAGAAAACGGGTTGGGGTCAATAATCTCCCACTATACATGGAAATGGCAAGAACCTTGAGAGTAAGCTCAAGGTTTAAACCAAATGGAAGAGAAGAGACAAGAAACGGATGGCACAAATTTGGACTGCGTGTATTGTTTAGATTTTCCGCGTATAAGCTATCCTTTTATTCTATGTCCGCTTGGGGCACGTTTGCGACTCCCGTGTCACGCTGAATGACGAGAAGATCCGAGACAAGCTTAGTCCCCTGGCGCACCGGGCCACCTGGACTGAAGCGCCCGGAAGTACTCCACAACCACCCTGCCCGCGTCGCACGGCACCACGCCCCTCAAGGCATCGGCACCTCGGAACCGCTCCGCCCACGCGGCCAGGAGCGGCGTCCTCGCCGCGTCAATGAGCCTGACTGATCCTCCGCCAACCATCTCTTCTATCGCGCAGAACCACGGCAGGAACCCGCCGAGCACGGCGTCGACGTAGCCGACCGTGTCGCCACCGAAGAACGGTCTCTCCTCCGTCCCGTCCGCGAGGTCCTGGAACGCCGTCTCCAAGGTATCCAGCGCCGAGACGAGCCGCGCCACGGCCCGCACCTTCGCCTCGTCCGTCCGCGCCCTCGCGAACGCGCGCCATGCCGGGTCGACCTCGTCGTGGACGTAGCCTGCCCAGAACCGGGCGGCGGCGCGCTGGCATGGCTCGCGCGGCAGGATCGGCGGCCCTACTGCGTCCGGCCACGCCTCGTCGATGTACTGCAGGATGACGCGGGAGTCGCACACGGCCCTGCCGTTGTGGATGAGCACGGGCACCTTGTGGTACGCCGGGTTGCACCTGACGAGGTCCTCCTCCGCGTACGCGTGGCGCACGCCCTTGACGTTGAGAGCGACGCGCACGGCGATGGCGAACGGGATCGGCCACACGCCCAGCACCGTAACCTCGTCGCCCTGTGCCATAAGGCGGCCCCTGCTGGAGAACAGAGAGTTTGGGCCTGATCGAGCGGCTGCTCGACTCACTTGCTCAGCAATAATTAGTAGCTAAAGTGCACACACTGTGCACTGAGTGATTCCATGTGTGACTGTGACGGGATTAGGTGCTGGACTAAAAGCAGACTATAAGTGCTGAGCATGAGGGGCAGTGAGGAAGAGGAAGCGAGGAACGTGGCCCGCTCGAATCACGACATGCTAGTGGAGGTTGTTGACAAAGCGGTCACGACTTTCTCCGTCAGGCTACGAAATTCGGCGTCACGGCTCCGCAGATTTGACGTTCCAGTCCAGCCGATTGCGCCAGCCCCTCCGTCACTAAGACGGATTCTTTGCGGGGGAACACAGCTTCGCTTGATATTTTTCTGTTGAGCTTACAAGGCAACGTTCAGTCAACAGAGCATGGATAATTAATGTTTCTATAGAAGCAGCAACATAGGCTCTTAATTGTTAAAACTTTCACCGGAGCAAAACAAGGTTTTAAACACAAGCACTGTAATACATTTATTGAAGAGCAGTTTTAGAGTTTAAAATAATGGCCATTAGTTTTCTAAAATTAATAGCCATTAGTTTAAGGACAGATTAGTAATTGTACTATTAATTTATTATTTGATCTATTATTTAATAATCATGAACTGAATAATTCAACCTTAAACTGCTTATCCTAGGAACTATAATAATGAACTAGATTGATAGACAACATGAATTGATCAAATTACAAATTTAATTTTCTTTATAAAAATAAAAATATTATTATAGATCCATCACATTTTATATTTTTCGATATTACCTTTACTAATGGCTATTAGTATTAGATTTTTGAAATTAAATCTAGACCGTTAATCAAACTAATGACCATTAGTTTTGGAAAACTAATGACTATTATTTTGCACCGTAAAACTGTTCTTATTGAACACTCAGTTTATTGACGAAGGAAATAAAACTGACTGATAGAGGGATCTATCGAGTCCAGCTCATCGCGTCTCACGCGTGTCCGATGTCACGGAACTATTTACTCTGGATTTATGAGCTCAGAGTCAGAGCACGCAACTTCTCCAAGAACACGAGCATCTTGTCAATGTCGTCCGGCACGACGCCCTTGGCCGCGTCGGCAGCGCGGAACCGCTCCTCCCACGCGGCCAGGAGCGGCATCCTCGCCGGGTCGATCAGCCTGCGCCCTATGATCCTGTCGACGACGCCGAACCAGCCGAGGTACCCGCCGAGCACGACGTCGACGAACCCGATGCCGTCGCCGCCAAAGAACGGCTTCCCCTTGGAGCACTCCTTGAAGGCGCCCTCCAGCGTCTCGAGCGCCGCCTCGGCCCGCGCCACCGCCTCCGCCCTCTCCTCCTCGTTCCTGCACGTGAACAGCATCCCGTGCCACGCCGGCGTCACCTTGTCGTCCACGTAGGCCGCCCAGAACCGCGCCACCGCGCGCTCGTAGGGGTCGGAGGGCAGCACGGCCGGGCGCCCGGAGCCGGCGGCCCAGACCTCGTCGATGTACTGCACGATGACCTGGGACTCGTTGACGGGGCGGCCGCCGTGGAGGAGGACGGGGACGCTCTTGTGCACCGGGTTGGAGCCGAGCAGGAGCGCGCTCTTGTTGCCGAGGTCCTCCTCGACGTACTCGTACGGCAGGCCCTTGAGGTTGAGCACGACGCGCACCCGGATCACGTACGGGCTGGTCCAGACGCCCAGCACCTTCAGGTCGTCGCCTCCCGCCATTGAAAGCTCTTGATTTTGGATCTAATAGCTTGCTAGCACACACTGAAAGCTGTGGAGATGTGCGAAGAAGAACACTTTGGCCGACCCGGTTTGCCTGTAAGTGTCCCAGGCGGTGGGTTTTATAGTTCTGAGCTGGTCCCTTTTTGTGTTTGTGAGTTGGAAGCTTCGTTTTTTTTTTTTTTTGTTGAGAAATAAGCTTCGTTTTGGAATCATTGCATCTCGAGTACTAGTAAGAGCTGCACCTGGCCGTCTTTGATGGGTACATTCCCGTTCACCCCTATGGTTCATGTGATGATGCAGTTCACCTTTGATCGGTTGATGGATGTCGCCAGCATGGTCGTCAGTTCTACAGCGGCCACGCCCTATTTGTCCTACTAATTGAAAAGTTAGCAGCCATGCTAACCACAATGCTAAGCATCTTTTCCTTTTGACCAAGATGCTCTTCGTCGACCGCCTTTATCTTGCAGCGAGGTGAGTACGGTTTATGTGGCCAATTTGGGTTTTAGTACTCGTTGATGTGCAGTGCGCACACATCATCAACATATTAGCGGGCACATGATTCCTCCTTTCTCTTACCTTCTCTGCAGCTACCATCGAGCATTTGCTTTACATTTTTTATAGGGAAGCACCAGGGATTAACTCACCACAGCAACAGTTGGAAACAATATACCGAGAAAAATGAAAACAAAAGTGGTAATATCTGGTGAAAACAATTATGAAAACAGTTTTAGACTATTCTGAATGTTATGCTCAAATGTTCAATTGCAAACAGCTACCGTTGAGCATCGCTTTACATTTTCAATAGGAGAAGCACTACCGGGATGGGACGTCATATAGTGCGGTAAACATAGTTTATATTCAAATGCAATGTGTCAACAAGTTGTTTTTGGACGAGGAAGTAACAAATTCACAGAATTTCATGTGCCGTGAAGAAGAAATATATAATTGAATTTAGTGTGCGAAACTCGCGGGAACTGCCGAAATTTTGGCTGATTTTTTCACTGAACTTAATTTGTACCAGAGGAGATAATGCAAAATAAGAAGCATTGGGCTAGGCCCACCACACAATTTTTTTTTGAGAACAGACCCACTACGCAATTATTCTAGCCTCGAGCCTCGAAGGAAACATGAGCTGGCCCAGTAAGAACCGATTGAAATAACAAAGAAAAAGGCAGTTTCTTGTCCAACATCCGGCCCACCAAATCAAAGGAAAGTCTGCAAGAACTCGAGAACCTTGTCGACGTCCTCGGGCAGGACACCCTTCACCGGATCAGCAGTGCTGAACCGCTCGCCCCACGCCGCCAGGAGCGGCGTCCTCTCCGCTTCCAGGACCCTGACGCCGACCATCTTCTCGATCACCTTGAACCACCCGATGTAGCTGCCGAGCACGACGTCCACGAACCCGATGCCGTCGCCACCGAAGAAAGGCGCCGTCCCGCCGGAGCAGTCCTTGAACGCGCCCTCCAGCGTCTCCAGCGCGGCGACGATCCGCGCCGCCGCGTCCGCCTTCTTCTCGGCCTCGGGCGCGAACAGGATCGTGTACCACGGAGACCCCACCTGCGATCGAAGCCTTAGTTGAGTTCCACACGGCAGTGATGATGCTGATATCTTTGCATGAGAGAACGGCGTGTCGCACAAACCTTATCGTCGACGTAAGCCGCCCAGAAGCGAGCGGTGGTACGCTCGTAAGCGTCGGCGGGGAGGACCGACGGGCCCGTGCCGGCGAAGACCTCGTCGATGTATTGCACGATGATCTGGGACTCGGCGACGGGCTTGCCGTTGTGGATGAGCACGGGCACCTTTTTGTGCACCGGGTTGGATGAGAGGAGGCGCTCGCTCTTGTTCAAGAGGTCCTCCTCGACATACTCGTAGCTGATCCCCTTGAGGTTGAGCACGATCTGCACCCGGTTCACGTATGGGCTGTCCCACACGCCCAGCAGCTTCAGCTGATCTTCCCTGGCGGCCATTGCCAAACGCGCGAGCTCAATTGATCGGGCTCTAGCTTCTTGTGCAGGTGGTGGGGAGCTAGTGTGAGTGGTTACAACTTACAAATACTTGCAGCCATTCAGGAGGTCCATGATGGAACATTAAGAAAAAAAGCTGCTTAGTGCGCATATCTTTCGATGATACGAGATCGAATTGTTTGTTGGGAACATGCGATGAATGGACGTGCGAACTATGTGGCACAGCTTGTCTCCAGCTTTCTGGTGAGAATGAAAGAAAGGCAGAGGAAGGTGCTTCACATCGAAGGGATCGGACGGAGATCTTTTGCGACACATGCTCTGTTGCACGTCTCTCTGCCCGGGCAAGCATCTTGCCTCAGGAAGCAAGCACGAGCGTTCGATGGCGAACCCCAAAGGATCTGGACGGCTGATTCTTACCGGCCTGCTAGGTTCCTGTGTATGGTGCGGAGAAGGGTTTGAGGGTTTCCTCGATCTGTGTGAGAAAATCGTTCTTTTTAACAAAATATTCGGGGGCCGTCGTACCCCCGCAGGTCGAGTTTTTTTGGACGGCTGATTCACGGGATGAGGCAAGAAACGAGATGCTTCAGGGAAAATACAACGGTTAGGACTGGTCAAGCCCATCGCAAGTTCAGATGAAACCTGCGCCACAAGTTATTATTTAAGAACAACGCGTGCCACTCCTCTCGGGAGGAAGAAAAGGCGGCAAACTGCCGGTTGTTAAGATAGGATAAAGAAGTGTTGTGATTGATATCTAAACCTTGTGTGGAGCCTGTGTGTCCACACCAAAAGATTCCATCGAGCAAAGAATTAGGCTTAAATCATTATTTGATATATCTAAATATTTAATTTGATGAACAGTTGTATGCATGTTTTGCTCCACCCGTTCAGAAATATGAAACATATTTGACGGTAGAAAAAAAACTTTGACTGGAGATTTTTCTTAACATGTTTCATTAATAGTTACAAGATGACAACTTTTAGGAAATACTTTTGAATATTCTATTGTATCAATTTTCTGTCACGTAACCTGTATTTTCAATCATGTGCTCCATAGGAAGACTGGCGGATCATCTTGGCGATATATGTTTCGTCTTGGCTAGAATCTTTTGTAAACTATATGTACATTTTGTTTTCTTCCTTTTTGGTTGCTCGCTATACTTTTCATTTTTGAGGAGAAAGTCCCCTGCTGATTATATTTATTATATTAATATATAGGTAAATGTTTATAACCAAAAGAGGTTTGAGAAAATAAAAAAAGTAAATCATAAGTGAAGAAAAATGAAATTACAAAGGTTCCTTTTTTTGTGGAGAAAATTACAAAGGTTCTGTCCATTCTTTCTTATGCATCTACAGTAGGCCATTCTCATACTTTATGCTCTAATAAATAAGTCCTTCGATCAATATTTTTGAGACATGTGACACTTGCCAGGCTACTCTCAATGCTCTTCAAACCAAGGTTCTTACCTCTATGGAATCCTCGCCTCCTCGGTATATGCATGTGAGTACAATTTCAGTCATAATTTGTGGTACAAATAGGACTTATATCTTTGAACACCCGACAAAATTGCAAATTTGCTTCAAATTGTTGTCAGTTACAGTGTTCATCACCAGCATAATTTGAGGTAAAAAAAACATAGTCTTATACAAGAGTCATGGTTAGCAGCTGCTAAGCCTGGTCACCATAGAGAATTAAATGCTATTACAAGAAGGGCTCGCAAGAGGGATGAAGTTACTGCTGCTCCGGCCGGTCTTCCACTCCCTTTGCAGGGACCGTCACTTCCAGTTTCCCCCATGCCATTAGGTACATGTCAAATTCCTCCTTTGCTAGGAGTGCAACATGCAGTGGAGTTCGAGTTTTGGCCTCGAAGACTCAACGATGCCTCCCCCTCCATATATTCCACCAGGTATATATAATCGCTCCAGTGCATCGCATTCTTGAGTCCCTGTTCATTCGTTTCACCATGTTGTGAAGCCACTGAGCTGTCGTGGTCTCCTCATTCACCAGCATTTGATAACCTGCAAAATTTATCCAACTGCACATGAACTGCGTGACTTGTTGGGAGAACACACAATGGATTAGCAAGTGGCTTGAGGTTTCCTGACTGGAGTTGCATAGGCTGCATTGAGCATTCTCTCCCCATCTTTTTATCTCTAAGTTGTCAGCTGTCAATATCTTCCCATGCATTGCAATCCAGACAAAGGTGGCCACCTTTGGTTCAGTGAATGCTTTCCAAATACCACAGTTGGGAATAGCTGGATATGTACCAAAAAGAGGAGACCACGACAGCATAAAGAGTGAACAATTATACACGCCTAGCTACATAATGAAATAGGCTTTATAATTAACGCTTGTTTCAGCAAAGGATTTGGAAAGTGTTGATTACTCATTAGCATATCTGTGCTTAAAAAATTTAACTTGATTAAGCTTCCGAAAAACACATCACAAGCTCTTTAACATGCATGCATAAGCGCTAAAATTTTAGGAAAAAAGAATACCAGTTTAATTTTACGAAAAAGCTGGTTACAAATTACAAGTTCAAATTTGATCCGGATCTTTAACAATGCTCGTCAAGCTTACACAAAGCACATCACAAGCTCTTTTAACATTTATTTTTTGCCTTGGTCTATTACGCAACTCAATCTGAAACATTCACTCGGCAGCAGCTGCTGCGGTGGCCGCGGCGGCAGCGGCAGCCCGGCGCTTATTGCCATACTCCACCACCTTGTCCATGTCCGGCACCGCCTTCTTCACCATGGCATTTTCCCCGAACCGCACCGCCCACATGTTCAACAACGGCGTCTTGCAAGCATTTATGATTTCCAGGCTGTACATCCTTCGCGTCGCCTCAAACCAGAACAATAACGAACCGAGTGCGAGGTCAAGGTACCCAATGGACTCGCCGCCGAAGTAGTCCTTGCCCTTGGAGCACTTGGCGAAGGCCTCCTCGAGGTGCTCGATCACGGCAAACGTCTCCTTCACGTTCTCCGCCCTTTCCCCGTCCGTCCCCGCCGCTACGATACCGAGCAACCTTGGAAACAGCTGCAACCACGAAGCTACCACTTTGGCACCTGCTCATAAGGATTCAAGAAAAGTTTCGGCATACGCATAATTACCTTGTCGTCGACGTAGGCAGCCCAAAAGCGGGCAATGGCACGCTCGTAGGGGTCGGCAGGCAGGATGGAAGGTCCCTGGAACGCCTCGTCGACGTACTGCACGATAGCGAGTGATTCGCAGATGGGCTTGCCATTGTGGATGAGCACGGGCACCTTCTTGTGCACCGGGTTAGACTTGAGCAGGGCATCGCTCTTGTTGCGAAGATCCTCCTCGACGTACTCGTAGCTCACTCCTTTTGTGCTCAGGGCCAGGCGTACACGGAGCGCGAACGGGCTTACAAACATGCCCAGCAACTTCAGGTCCTCCTTACCTGCCATTGCTTTCTTCTCTCTATGCTTCACGCTCCACTGATATGGTATGCTATTTTTGACTATGCAAAACTAGCTTCACATGTTGTTCTTTTATACATCAGGATGCGGGTAGTATGCGAAGCATGAGATGCATTGAAGACGTTGACACGGACAATTTGCCAGAGGGTGGCCAGCCGCGTACGAATAGTCAAACTACGTTGGTCATTAGTTTCTTTTCTTCATTGGATGGTGTTATCTCTGTGAGACACTACGGTTTTACCTCGATGCTTCTACTGTGTAATTTATATTAAGAAGAATTTTATTTTACTACCCTCAAGTATTTTTGTTGTTCACTTAACCCCTAAACTAATTTTTTGTCCGATTTACTCTCACGTACTATCTAGATTGGTTAAAATCTCCCCTAGTGAAATTGCCTTTTGTTTCTCTTTGTATGGGTTATGTTTGGAGTTTAAATTTTGTAGGATGTTAGATGACATCATACTCTATGCTAGAATTTCTTTTGAATTTCTTACAAATATTTTCTTGAACTATTCTATCTCACATGTCAAATCTGTATTCCACGCCTTCCAACATACAAAAAAGTAAAAAAGAAATCTTGAAATGTTTTTCTAACATATGATATGTTTTAACCTATAATCTCACAAAAAATTACCATCAAACATGATGTGTACCTAGAGAAACAAAAAAAGAAAGAAAATTTTCATAAGGGAGTGAATTGAACCAGTCTAAATAGTTTAGGGGAGTTAACCGGACCAAAATTTTGTTCAGAGGGTTAAGTGAACAACGAATATACTTTAGGGTAGTAAAATAGACTTCGTCCTTTATATTACCTTCATTTTTATTTATTTGATGTTTTGGACAAAAGTTTACACTTATTTTAGTACAAGTTTTTTTGTTCAAAACTTCATGTACACAAAAATGGAAGGCAGGTCACATGATGGGTGCCCAGAAGAAGCAAAGATCACCTGGCAAGATTCCAGGCCCCATGTGACGAAACCATGTGTTTGTGGTTGTGTGTCAGCCTAGCTTCACATGTGAAGACCATTCAAATCATGAAAAGGAAAACAACTTGCATCACAAATTATTTGTTAAATCAATCAACAAATAACTAGCACATGGCTCGTTTTTAACACAAAAATGTTATATATATTTCAGAAAAGTTCAAAAATATAATTCCTGTGGTAAACAGGGTACTCATAATTTCTTTGCTTTACTATATCATGATGAGATTTTCCAGAGACAATTGATATAGCTCGGGGTATTGCTCCATTTTACTAGGACATAATCTAATGCCCCTAAATGAACGTGTGTGTATAAATTGTGAGTTCAAGATTTTCTCAGGCTCCATGCTCTTGGATTTATCTCACCTACTCTTATCCTTCCTCTAGACAGACAGACATCCATTTCTTTCCCCAACAATTTTTTATTTCATTTGATTTGATGACCTCTACACCTCACCTACTCTCTGGAATTGATGAGATCATTAGATTTAGATTTCTAGTGGATTAACATTGTGACACAAGTAACCTACAAACCATTTTTCACCAATTGTGGGACTAGTGACGAGGCCATAGCACTTTGGCACCAACGTATATTAGTGAAGCACCCTCTCATCCCTTTTGTCCAGGAATTTGAGGGTGTTTGGTTCCCACGTCGTTTACCACGCAGCAGCTTCGGTGGTGTGAAAGCAATGGCGTCGAAAATTGAGGCGCTGCACGAAAATGAACTGCGTGGGTGTGGCAGCCGCAGCTTTCCTTCAGGTAAGCAAACAACGGTCGTGTTTTTGAGTGGCTGCTGCAGGTTCGGCGGTGGCGAGCGATGGTAAGGAACAAAGCACCCCTCCCCCCCCCCCCCCTCTGTGCAAGTGCTTTAGCCTAGTTATTCTCCGGTCATTTTCATCAAGTCTGATGAAATTTTTGAAGCAGTTGAGCCATCAGCTAGAGGGCCAGCACATGTTTCGCTCCGATCTTAGCTCCGCCACTGCTTCTTAGCTCCATTTTCATGGCATGCCCTACGTCTTACATATTGATGCTTTTTTATCTTCCTTTTTCTAATGGGTCGACAGATCAGCTCCTGGTATTTCTTACAAGAAGAATCGTACAATGTCTACGAAAACAGAATCTAAAAGCCACAGTGACATGTTTTTAAGAACAGTAGAAATAGTAGTATTCCCAAAGAAAAGGAGACTGGGTTGCTCCTCTGTGGGAATGCAATCCCTCTTGCATGGTGCTCATCCAAGCTCGCTGCTGATCCGGATCGGAGTGGATACAGGAGGTTAGGATTCCCAGCAGCTACGGGAGCCCAAGGCGAGCCCGCTTCATCTTGTTATACTCCAGTAGCCTCTGCACGTCCGGTATCACCTCCCTGATACCGTCCAGCGCGCCGAACCGCTCCGCCCACGCCGCCAGCAGCGGCGTCCTGGCGTGGTCGATGATCTTCACGCCGCACATCACCTCGGACGCGCGCAGCCACGCGAGGAAGCCGCCGAGCACGACGTCCACGAGCCCAACACCATCCCCTCCGAAGAACGCCTTTCCTCCGGAGCCGTCCTTGAGGAGCGCCTGCTCATACTTCTCCAGGACCTCGATCACCTGCCTCGCGGCGTCCGCCCTCTCCTCCGTCGTCCTGCCTCTGTACACGAGTATCCACGTGCTCAACAGCTGCAGTGCACACGCATCAACGGTGAGTTGATTGCCATGGATGTACCTTGTCATCGACGTACGCGGCCCAGAAGCGAGCCTGCGCGCGGTCGTACGGGTCGGCGGGGAGCAAGCGCGGACTGTGGTCCTGGAAGGACTCGTCGATGTACTCCACAATGTTCCGCGACTCGCAGACATGCTTGCCGTTGTGGATGAGCACGGGCACCTTCTTGTGCACGGGGTTGGAGCGGAGGAGGAGGTCGCTCTTGTCGCCGAAGAGGCCCTCCTCCTCGATGTAGCGGTAGGCGACGCCCTTGAGGTTGAGCGCGAAGCGCGCCCTCATCGCGAATGGGCTAGACCACCAACCCAGAAGCGTCAGCGCTTCTTCTTCTTCCCTGACGGAGGAGAAGGCTGCTTCGACCCCTGCCATTGCTGTGAGGAGTGAGCGAGTTGTCCTTGACAACTTGGGCGTACTTTTATTTGTTTTTGGCAAGGTGGACACCCGATCGCATCCGAACTAGCCAGTGACTTTCAAAGGCCTGGTTCCGTGGATGGGTTTGTCATATGATATCATATCACGTGGTGGTGCGGCTTGTCATCCATGACGTGCACCGTTCTCTTGAAAGAATCGGCTAGTACTGATAGCGGCAAAGTACCGATCGGCTAGTACAGGACCTATACGTCGTTGGATTCTGGCATCACTGGGCCGTTTGGGTTCGATCGCAACGGAGGCATTCCGTGGCCCAGTTAGAGCTATTTTTGTGTTTCAACGGCGTACTGGTTCTGAAGGGAGAAAAACAAGCTGAATTTTTATGTTTTTGACGCGCTGTCGCACTCTCTACGCATGGTTTTCCACCAATCCACAAGCTATCAAACAAGCAGAAGGACATGGTAGAGTGTCCTTCTTTCTTCAAGCTGTCGCACTCTACGTCGTCTTTCTTTAAGAACCTCGGCCGTTCATGTAGTATATAGGAGTAGAGTGTACGTGATTCCGTTCAGAGGGTCCCCAATGGTTATTTCTTAGCTAACTCTTAGAACTGTTTATTGGAAAAAAAAAGAGAGAGAGAAGGCTGCTACCTCTTCTTCTAGAGGCAACCTCTAACATTTATCGAGAGACTGACATGCGGGGTCCGTCATTACTTTAGAGTTGATATGAACTCTTATGTTGACTCTTAGATAACTCTTAGATGACGTGGAGAGTCAGTGTTGCCTCTATCTTTGGGGACGCTCTCATAGGAATGATTGTGTGTGTGAATGCTAGCATCGTGTATTCTTTTCGGAAAAAAAATCTAAGTTTTTTTGGTTTTACTGATTGTCAAATGGCGCCAGCCAGTAATAAAATCATTTTTCTTTTCACTTTAAAACTTCCATGGGGAGTTGGGAACATAAAAAATGGACGTGTAGTACACATATTCTGAGGTACTCCCTCCGTTCTTAAATTGATGTCGTCGTTGACTTTTTTAGTAATGTTTGACCATTCGTCTTATTCAAAAAATTTAAGAATTTATTATATGTTTTGTTATGATTTGTTTTATCACTAAAGAAACTTTAAGCATAACTTATAAGTTTGTAAATTTGAACTAATATTTTGAATAAGACAAACGGTTAAACGTAACTTAAAAAGTCAACGGCAACATCAATTTAAGAACGGAGGGAGTACATGACAGATATCACGCAATCATCATTAGTGGCTAGGCTAGTAAAATCAAAGGGGCTATTTGTACTCTATCTGGTTGATTTTTTTTTTTTTTTTTTTGGATCTTTTGGCTTGTCGGATGTGCAAACATGGTGATAATGGAGGGATTATGGCCGAGCACTCACAAGGTAGATTCGCCCCTGATCATCGTGACGTCTGGTGCGTGACAGAATGCAAGAGAATGCGACGGATATCGACGTACAACACAAACCAGAACATTTTTATTCAAAACATATATAGAACCAGCACACATGCATCAGGTGATCAACAGGTCAAGGATATATTAACACCGCCAACGAGATTGCTAACCCGTATTCTGCTGCCATTATATATGTAGATAGTCCATACTAGTTTTCTCTGACCCGACGGCGAGTGCCGGCTTAGTTCTTCTTTGCCGCAGCTGCAGCCTCAGCAGCAGCCTGCTGCGCGCGCTTCATCTTAGCAAACTCGACCACCCTTCCGACGTCCGGCAGAACAACCTCGGCAGCTTCCAGTGCGCCGAAGCGTTCCGCCCACGCCACCAGAAGTGGGGTCCTGGTGGTGTCAAAGAGCTCGGCACCGCACAGCGCCTCGGTTCCGTGCAGCCAGGAAAGGAGGCCGCCGAGCATGACGTCCAGGTACCCGACGCTGTCGCCGCCAAAGAAGGCCTTCCCCTTGGAGCACTCTCTCAGTGCCCCCTCCAGCCCCTCCATTGCCGCGAGCATCAGCTTTGTCCCTTCTGCCTTCTCCTCTTCCGTCTTGGCCTTGAACGCCTGTACCCATGCCGCCACTAGCTGCACACACACGAACGTAACACAAGGCGGCACGTCATCACCGATCAGTGTGCGACACATATGTCAGTCGCAGCATGCATGTAAATGTTAAAACTTGCAATAATTGTCGCATGCAGATGAGCGTATGATAAAACCTTTTCGTCCATGTAGGCACTCCAGAAGCGCTCAATGGCGCGTTGGTGTGGGTCGGCTGGGAGGAGGGAGGGGGTGGAGCCTGCGAAGGCCTCGTCAAGGTACTGCACAATGACCTGCGACTCGCAGATGGGCTTGCCGTTGTGGATGAGAACGGGCACCTTCTTGTGCACCGGGTTCGACGTGAGAAGGAGGTCGCTCTTGTTGTCGAGGTCCTCCTCAATGTATTCATAGGTCAGGCCCTTGAGGTGGAGCGCAATTCTCACTCTGCAAACCCACACACTTGCCCAAGTGCCGAGCAGCTTCAGGTCACCTCCAGCCATTTCCTTGTAGCTGGGTTCTTGTATCAGCGATTCAGCTGTGTGTAGGTTTGAGCTTTATCTATGTTTGCTAGTGCTTTAGTTTTGTGCTGCTGTTGTTGGCTGAAGCGAGGAGCGGTATATATAAGGAAGTTGGGCGGTATGGAGGTGAACAACAATACAGCAGCCGTGATGCTATGCTGATGTTTTAGGTGTACGACTATCTGGAGCCGCATCCGGACCAAAGCTCATTTTAGTTTTCTCTAGTGTTTACAGGTCAAAAGCTCCTAACTTGTATTGCAAGTAGCACGTGATACGTTAGAGTTAAAAATTTTAAAGGAAAAGACAAATGCTTGCATTAGGGGTAGATGATCGGGGCCCTTTGTCTTGCGCAAGAAGCATGCGACTCATCACCTATGTGAGTGGTGGTTCCCGATCCACTCGTTGGTGCCTTTGTTCCAACTATTATTTTGATCTATCAAATATGTTAGTTGCGTTGACCTTTGTTCCAGTCCAGAATCCAAACTTGTTAAGGAACATAGTTAGTGAAATTTCCTTATTGTTAGTTTAAAAAATTATACTCTCATCTCAACAGGTCGCATTGTTGCCAGTCAGGAAAGTCATCTTCCTGTTCTCTTAGCTATCTTGTCAGTAGGATAAAATATCAGGAACAATGATATTCTTAGAACCTACAGGAAATTCTCTGCCACATCTTGGAAATTCCAACTATTATTTTTTTGTAGATTTTTATTCTGCAACACTTTTTTTTCAATGTGCTCAACATCTGAGCTTTCAACTTCAATTGTCTTCTTTTCCACATCCATTGCAGCGTTCGTCGGAGTCACCCTCTCGTGTGTGACAGCCCTACGTCTTCTCTTCAAATTACTTCGTTTTGTCTATCACTGATTTCGATCTCTTTTTGTTAGTATGGTGATTGTTTTAATAACGATAATATGTAATATACAATTTATAAACTTGTATATAGATCATTTCTAGACCTTGAGAGCACAAACAATATTGTGATAATTCAGCATACAATCTATTAATGCACATTACGATGATATATCAGCATGGATATCAGCCACGCGACTGAAATTCTCATAAATAATAAGAAATTATTACTTCTGGTAACGTTGAGAAATTGCACTCTCCCTTTCATCAAAATAAATTAATCTTTAAGACTTATAGACAGATCGAAAGCAAATTATAACGCTAGGTATGTGGGCATACATACTGTTCCACTTGCATTACCTAGCTTTACAAAAGAATAATAACATAGCAATCAAAAAGTGGTAGAAGGCTAATGTCATTGCATTTTCAGAAGGAGTTACATCCAATGATGTTCACTAATATAATTTAGAGACAATAGCATTTTAACCATGATTCTAGACTCTAATTGCGTTTTCACCATCGATTTTCAGATTTTGCAAGATCACCATTGATCTTTTTTGAAAATTGATGGTAAAATCGCTAAACTATTTTGCAAGATCACCATCGCTTTTCGAAAACTGATGGTAAAATCGCAAAATCTGAAAACCAATGGTGAAAACACAATTGGAGTCTAAAAAGATGGTTGTTTTGCAATTGCCCCTATAAGTTATTACTTTAGTATATATGCTTCTTATACTCTCTTCTTGTGACATCTCAAAGTCCTAAGAATTAACCATGACAACAAGCTAATACATGATATTTCTATTATTCTTTTGAATTTCATTATCTGACCATTGTATTTAGACATTTTCCTCTTCAACAATAATTGGTTATCTGAGCTTAAAGTGTGCACTTCCTCCTTCTTCTTTTTTTATTAAAAAAGAGCTAATAGTAAAGGTTCCTCAGATGTAGCTTAACATGTGCCTCATTTATAATCATGAAAGAATACCATGACTTAGAGTTTTATAATAGAACAATATTTAAAAAGTAAATTATACTACACCTAGATGCACAAATGCGTGATCCGCCTTACTAGGGTGTGCATGCATGTGTGTCGTAACCCTGAGTACTTGTGCGTTATTGAACATCGATGTGTGTCTGTATTTCGAAAATAAAGTTTAAAAGCTTTGTTTCCGTGACATCGGTCTCGTTAGGTTGTAATAATTGTTGCATTGGTGTGGTGATGCTAATATGTTCATGGGGCGGTGAGGTATTGGCGCACGTTATCTGTATCTGAGTGTTATTTTTAAACATTTTATTGCCTGCTTAGTATGAAAACATACGTTTATGAGTAAAATTCATTAGTGATCCATTTTGCATTCTCGTCTACATCCAAAAACTTGTAAGTTGCACATCTAGGCTCATGAACTTGTCTCAGATTCTCATTTAGATTCAAGAACTCTAAAAGTGCACATCTAAATATGTATACTTGTCTCACATTCTCATTTAGGTTCACGGATTAGCAAATTGCCACCGTGCGTTGCCCACGGCCAAGCATCTCGCCCTTGCCAACCTCTGTCACTTTTTCCCGTCCACCCTATCTCGTTCAAAACATCGATGCTACTTCTACATCTCCCCAAGGTTTGCATTTTCGAAAAAACCGTGAAAACCGCTCCCGAAAAAACCGGTCCGGTAAACCGGAAAAACCGGACGGTTTACCGTTTTGTTCGAAAACACAGTGTCGGTTTTTTCGAAATACCGGGCGGTTTTGCTTACCAGATCGGACCGGTTTTCCCGGTTTTTCCGGTTACCGGTCCGGTTTGGACCGGTTTTGAAAACCCTGCATCTCTCTACATAATACTCGTGCCTTTCGCTTCATTGATACACTTTGAAAATAGTATGGATCATGGTTGGTATATTAAACCATGTTTGTGGATTTCGATGTGCAATTTATGTGTGGACGGACCCAACAGAAAATACAGGACAATTTCATGGATATAAATGTGCAATTTACGGGTTCGTACACTTAGATGAGAATGTAAGACAAGTTTTTTTTTTAGGGAGAAAATGTTTCTTTTTTAAAAGAAGCAGGAGCACTGCCATTCATTAAGATAGATAAGAGAATTGCAACCTAATTTGTACAAAAAACTAAGAAAAAAAAACCAACTGCCGATCCGTACTGCCCAACTCAATCTGACCATGTTAACCTGCCGAACTCAATCTGACCCTGTCGATTTGCCGAACTTAAACTGCGGCTACACCGTGATCTCGAACTGAACTATACTGCCAACAAACAACAGCTCACGGCGCTGGCCTCCACGCCACCGGAGCAAATCTTCAGAGGGAGAAAATGTAAGACAAATTTATGGACCTATGGTGATTTTTATTCTATTTTAGAAATTGTCGAGATGGATAGTTGTAGGAACACAGTACAGTGGTATGTATATTCAGCAACAAGTGGCACGGCGTTCGCGCCCAAGTTTCCTCCGCGGAGAGAACAAGGTTTGGGACAAACGTTTCCTTGCCGTCAAAGCCCAAAACACGCCCAAACAAATCTCCTCCACAAACAATTGCAACCCAAACAAAACCCTAACAATCCACACTCCAGCATCTCCCTCCTCCGCCGCCACCCAGGCTCCCTCCCAGAGAAGCAGACCACCCCCAGATGGCCGCCGACGCCGCCACGGCGGAGATGGCCGCGGCCTCCCTCTGCGACGACCTGGAGCCCGCCACCACCCGGACCCGCATCCGTGACGTCCTCGCCGCGGTCGCCGCGCGCGCGGGGGAGCGCGTCGTGGTCGGCGGCTGGGTCCGGACGGGCCGGGAGCAGGGGAAGGGCTCCTTCGCCTTCCTCGAGCTCAGCGACGGCTCCTGCGCCGCCCCGCTCCAGGTCATCGTCGATGCCTCCGTGCACCCGCTCGCGCGCCTCACCGCCACGGGCACCTCCGTGCTCGTCGAGGGCGAGATCAAGGAGCCGCCCCAGGGGACCAAGCAGAACGTCGAGCTCAAGGTCAGCCGCGTCATCGAGGTCGGCGAGGTCGACGCCGCAGCTTACCCGCTGCCCAAGGGCAAGGTCAAGATTCCGCTCGAGACGCTCAGGGACGTCGTCCACCTCCGCTCACGCACCAATACGGTGGGTGCTCTTCTCATTGCAACTCCTTGTTCGATTTATGGTCTTTGTTAATTGTGCCTTGTGGACGCCCAGATCTTGCAATTTTAGAAGTTGCCCTACAAATACTTAGGGTCAGAAATGGTTTATTCTATTGATTGGAAATGAACAATATTCTTACTCAATTGTAGTGTAGCTTTAATTTGTGAAAATTACTTTGTCTGAATTTAGAGGTTTCATGTAAACCATTGAACCTGAACAAAAATAGTAGGCAGCCATAGGCGCAACAATTGCGTCCGTTAAACCGACATATTGCTTTAGTTTCACGTCTGCAATTAGGAAGTAGTGCGAAGGCGTTGCATTAGTTACTCTCGAGTGCGTTACCCAGTTTTATGGATCTGATTTCGAGCTTTCGCAAATCCTGCTCAAGCGCAGCTCCAAGTTTTCACCTTCGACGTGATTCCCTTGATTATGGATATCCTCAGTGAGAATATGGTGTAATCAAGCTGACCTGGGCCCTCCGCTTAGTGGAACGGGCATGCAAAGTTCAGGCTGCAATGTGTATTAATTTTAATTGGACATTGCTGAGTGTTGAGTTTTTTTTCCCCCAAGGCTTTATAATTGTGCAGTTCGAAGTAGAATCACCGCCTTAATTTCAAGAGGGAAAGCCTGAGGCTAACATACTGTAATGTTTAATTACTCATTTGATTTTCATTTGTGAGCGGTATACCAGTTTGACATTGTTATTTTTCATGTTCAAAGAAGAAGCTTTCCATCATCTTCCTTGCTGGACTATGTTTATATCCTGGTAACCCTGGTTGTGCTTGTTATTTTAGGTGAATTTAAGGGTTTCTATTTCTGTCATTTGAATTTGCGCTGTCTTGTCTTGATCTACTGTCGTTTCTAGCACTTCTAGAATAAAATGATTTCTTGATGGGATTAGAAAATGTACCTTTCTTCATTTGTTTTTTGTGCTCCTTGCACAACAAAATTTGACGACTTCATGCCAACCTATGTTTGCAGATTGGAGCAGTCGCTAGGATTAGGCACCAGTTAGCCTATGCAACACACAGTTTCTTCAATGAGAATGGCTTTCTCTATGTTCATACACCGATAATAACTACAAGTGATTGTGAGGGTGCTGGTGAGATGTTCCAAGTGACAACTTTGTTTAGCCAGGCTGAGAAAACAGAGAAGGAACTAAAAGAAAACCCTGCACCATCAGAATCTGACGTCATGGAAGCTAAGGTTCTTGCCCAGGAGAAAGGAAATGCAGTTGCACAGCTTAAGGCAGCAAAGGCTAGCAAACAAGACATAGATGCTGCCGTTGCTGAGCTGAAGAAGGCAAAAGAGAATGTTTCAAGGCTAGAGGAAAGGTCTAAGTTAAAGCCTGGGATTCCTCACAGGGATGATGGTACGGTAGCTTTTGAAAACGACTTCTTCAAGCGTCAGGCTTTTCTGACCGTGTCTGGACAGCTTCAGGTTGAGACATATGCGTGTGCTCTTAGCAGTGTTTATACCTTTGGACCAACATTCCGGGCTGAGAACTCACATACATCACGACATCTGGCTGAGTTTTGGATGGTTGAACCAGAAATTGCATTTGCTAACTTGCAGGTAACGAAGCTGAATTGCATGTCTTAGACGCATCTGAAATAACATTTCCTCTTTCTCGTATACAAGATATAGTGCAAATTGTTTATTCAGTGATATTGTGTTTTATTTTGCAGGATGATATGAACTGTGCAGAAAAATATGTACAATACCTTTGCAAGTGGCTGCTTGATCATTGCAGGGAAGATATGGAATTTATGGTGAAAAACTTTGATAGGAGTGCAATTGAACGTTTACAGCTTGTTTCCTCGACTCCTTTTGTGCGTATTTCATATACAAAGGCTGTAGAGCTCTTAAAAAATGTTACTGGCAAGAAGTTCGAGAACCCTGTCGAATGGGGAATTGATTTAGCCTCTGAGCATGAAAGGTATGTTTATCAGAATTTATTGGCCTAACTTTTTTATTCCTTTTTAGGGATTCTTGTTTTCCATTTTGTGCTATAGCTTATTGCACTCCATCTGGAATTTCAATTCTTGACTTGCAATGTTACAGGTATTTGACAGAGGAGATATTTAAGAAACCAGTGATTGTGTATAACTATCCAAAAGGAATAAAAGCATTTTATATGAGGCTTAATGATGATCAGAAGACGGTAGCTGCAATGGATGTTCTTGTGCCTAAGGTATAGCTAGTCCTCTTACATTTTTGGGAGCCAATGGGCAGTTCATCTATTGAACTTTTAATTTAACATTTTCACTCATTTGTCTGCTGAAATTTCTGCTGAAGGTTGGTGAGTTGGTTGGTGGAAGCCAAAGGGAGGAACGCCTAGATGTTCTCAAACAGAGGTATGTCATACTATACTAAAACGTGAAAGCATTTCTTATTGGTTGTCGTGCACTTCAGTATTCTGTTCGAACTGTCTGAAATGTGCTTTACTGCTACTCTTTATTCTTTTGAAGTTAAGGAATTGTGGTAAGCCAAACGTTATTTACTTTGGGGACTCTTCATTTGACCATTCAACAAATTTTGTCTCCTGATCTTATGCGTACGCATCATTTTCTACTGATTGTTACCTACCTACATAGTGATACAACAAATTTGCATGACAGGATACTTGACGCTGGCTTACCTCTGGAGCCCTACGAATGGTACTTGGACCTCCGCCGCTTTGGATCTGTAAAACACAGTGGTTTCGGGTTGGGCTTTGAAAGAATGATTCTGTTTGCCACTGGTATGGAGAACATCCGAGATGTTATACCCTTCCCGAGGTACCCAGGGAGGGCTGATCTGTGATATTGGAAGACCATTCAACGGATGGGAGTTGAATTCAACATAGGCCACCAAGTGATTTTGAAATATTGTTTCCATTCAGTCGCGTTTACTTTACCTGTGGGATAGAATGGAGTATACTGGTGTGGTTGTCGGGTGTCATGTAATTCTCCGGTGCTTAATTGGCACCTGCACAACGTGATTGATCAATTTTTGGTCTCTGTTACATGGGCAACATGAGCCGAAAATTCCATCTTAACGCTGTAAGAAAAGTTAGCATTTAGGGTTTTAGGGTGACGTTAGATATTTTACTGATTCTGTTGTGGCATATTCTGTTGACATTGTCAGTCTATTTTAAAATTTTGTTTCACATTTTCAAAGGATCAGACATTATCGGCTGGAACCAGACGAGTTTAGTTTCCTGTAGCACATCAGCAGAGGTACAGTCATCATTCGTATACTCTTGATAATTTATATCCAGAAAATTCACTTCAAAATTCCTTGTTCCCTTTTGGAAGACTTCAACTTGGATATAACGTGTTCTTTTGATATTCAAAATTCAGGTTGTTCGCCTCGCACAACACTTGTAATTTAGGTTACAGTGTTTCAGTTATTTATTTAGCAGCTACAGTGTCACAGGATAAATATCACACAATCATCAAAGCTAGAGTAAAAGCAAAGGGGGGTGCGGTCCTCTAACTGGTTGATTTTTTTAATAGAGTTTTTCCCTTTTTGATGCATAATTATTTTAGCTTGTGGAAGGTGCAACCATGGTGAAATTAGAGGGATTATGGCTGATTTTTCAGTTTGGACTTGTGTATCGCCACCCAGCACTCACAATGTCGATTCGCCCCTGATCATCATGACCTGATCTGGTGCGTTACAGAATGGAAGAGAATGCGACGTATATCAACACACAATACAAACAAGAACATTTTTATTCAATATAGAACCAGCACATTTATCCATGAATCAGGTGATCAAAGATATATAGCCAGCGCCAACGAGATTGCTAGCTAACCCGTATTCTGCTGCCATTATGTAACATCCATATTATTTTTCTCTGATCCAACGAAGTATGATGACGCCATGCCGGCTTAGTTATTCTTAGCCGCAGCTGCAGCCTCAGAAGCAGCAAGCTTCGCGCGCCACATCTCAGCGAACTCGACCACCCTTCCAACGTCCGGCAGCACCGCCTCGACAGCGTCCAGCGCACCGAAGCGTTCCGCCCACGCCAACAGAAGCGGGGTCCCGGTGGCGTCAAAAAGCTTGGCACCACACAACGCCTCGGTTCCGTGCAGCCACGAAAGGAGGCCGCCGAGCATGACGTCCAGATACCCGACGCTGTCGCCGCCAAAGAAGGGCTTCCCCTTGTTACACTCTCTCAGGGCCCCCTCCAGCGCCTCCATAGCCGCGAGCATCAGCTTTGTCCCTTCTGCCTTCTCCTCCTCTGTTTTGGCCTTGAACGTCTGTACCCAAGCTGCCACTAGCTGCACACGCATGAACGTACGTAGTACAGAGTTAGCGTCAGCATCACCGATCAGTTCAACACATTTGTCACCATGCATATGTAAATGTTGAATACTTGAACTAATTGACGCATGCAGAGATGAGCGTATGATAAAACCTTGTCGTCGATGTAGGCAGTCCAGAAGCGCTCAATGGCGCGTTGGTGCGGGTCGGCTGGGAGGAGGGAGGGAGCGGAGCCTGCAAAGGCCTCGTCAAGGTACTGAACGATGATCTTTGACTCGCAGATGGGCTTGCCGTTGTGGATGAGAGCGGGCACCTTCATGTGCACCGGGTTGGTCGTGAGGAGGAGGTCGCTCTTGTTATCGAGGTCCTCCTCAACGTATTCATAGGTCAGGCCCTTGAGATGGAGTGCAATTCTCACTCTGCAAACCCACACACTTGCCCATGTGCCCAGCAGCTTCAGCTCACCTCCAGCCATTACCGAGCTTGTAGCAGAGTTCTTGTATCAGCGATTCAGCTGCGTGTAGGTGTGAACTTTGTCTTTGCTTGCTCGTGCTTTAGTTTTTGTGCTGCGCTTGTTGGCTGAAGCGAGGAGCGGTATATATAAGGAAATTGGGCGGTATGCAGGTGAACAATGCAGCAGCCGTGATGCTTTGGTGATGTTTGAGGTGTATGACTATCTCGATCAGCATCCGGACCAAAGCTCCTTTTTGTTTTCTCTAGAGTTTACAGACAAAAGCTCCTAACTTGTATTGCAAGTAGCACGTGGTACTTTTTTTAAACGAAAAGACGAATACTTGCGTTAGGGGTTGGTGATTGGCCCTTTGTCTTGCGCGAGAAGCATGAGACTCATCAATGGTAGTTCCCGGTCCAATCGTTGGTGCCTTTGTTCCAATTATTTTGATCTATCAAATTTGTTAGTTGCGTTGACTTTTGTTCCAGCCATGAATCCAAACTTGTTAAGGAATATAGTTAGTTTAAAAGCGTCCAATTCTTACGGTATCAAAAGTAAAAAAAAAATGCTAGCTTGACTGACATTAGTCTGAAGCTTTGTTTGTTTTTATGAAAAAGTTGCTACATTTTTATGAAATGAAATTAGATATTCATATAAAGTTCTTCTCAAATATAAGCATCATTTGGATTGCATATAGTCCTATAGGAATTTCAAAGGAAAAAGACAAGGTATAAGAAATTTTTCTAGAAACCAGAGGGTAATGTTTCTGTTGATGCACTATTGATCAACAGATATTTGGATCGAGGAGCAACGAACACTAAGAGATTAACCTAGAGCACTCAAAGGGTTTATACTGATTCGGATCTCCCGAAGGATAATAACCCTACGTCTAATTGTGGATCGTGTTGAATGTGACGACAATTCTTTTAGGGTTATAGGATGCGTTATATGCCTCCTTAGACTGACTCCAACCCATGCCCTATTGGGCACCCCATATAGAAAATGGGTCTTTAAACCCTGAAAACACGTCTCCAACCGGCTACCCAGACGAGTATCCTTTTTTGGGCGAACACCAGCTCGCGCCCGACAAATGAAGCAGCAGAGGCCGCAACTCCAATTTTTCGCAGCCTCTCTCGCGTCGTCAACCTCGAGAAACCGCCCCTTCCCCGGCGGCAGCGAGCCCCTCCGCCCCTTTCCCGGCGGCGGCCTCCCCCAGCCTCCAGCGAGCTCCGAGCTGGGCCGGCCTCCCCCTCCTCTGCGCCACCGCCACCGAGCGCCGGAGGGAGAGGACGCGGGGCGACGTTGGGTGCGAGGCTCTAGGGCAAGCGGCGCGCCGCCTCTCCATTCCATTCGGCTTGCGGAGGGAGAGGAGGGTGAGGAGGTGGGGCGACGGCGGTTGCGAGGCGGGGCGACGGCGCTTCTTCTTCCCGACGTCGGTGCGAGGCGGCGGCGCAGGTCCTTGGGGGCTGGTGGTGGGCTGGCGGCGCGGAACCCCGGCGGCGTCCAGGCCGTCAGGTGGCGGCGGGCCTGCATGGCTGCGGCCTGGAGGTGCGCCACCGGCGGCGGTCGGTGAGGGAGGTGCGGACGGGAGCGATGGGGGTAAATCCAGCAACAGCACCTGCGCATCGAGAACGCGCGGCTCAAGGACGAGCTGGACCGCGTCTGCGCGCTCGCCGGCAAGTTCCTCGGCCGGCCCATATCCTCGGGCAGCCCGGCGGCGTCCCTGCACGGCCTGGAGCTCGGCGTCGCGGAGGAGCTCGGAGCCGGACCTGCGCTGCCTCGCCGCCGACGCGACGGGGAGGCCCGAGCTGCGCCACGCGCAGATCCAGACGGCGGGGCGGAGGACGGAGGACGGGCCTGGGGACGTGGAGGTCCGGCGGCGTGGCGCCGGAGGCGGGGATTTGGGATTGGGGATCGGTCTTCCGTTGGAGATTGACATTTTTTGGTGGCACCCTTCTCGCTTCCTCCACACCCTTTCATGTGTTTTTATGTTGGATTTGGGTGAGATGGGTTGGAGTCAGTCTTACATGTATATTTATAGGCCGGCTACCTTCTTTGAGAGTCCTAACCTAATTCTAGATGATCTCCGATCTATGGTAACAGATTCGGACTCTATCTCTATCTTTCCTTTCGTGTATTACAAGTCTTCGATAATTCCTAAAATAAGTCTTCAGAATATCTGAAAAA
Organism: Eragrostis curvula; assembly: GCA_007726485.1. NCBI lineage: Eukaryota > Viridiplantae > Streptophyta > Magnoliopsida > Poales > Poaceae > Eragrostis > Eragrostis curvula. The sequence continues at coordinate 41,607,411 of CM017439.1, forward strand.
TCAGGGTATCGACAATTTCATTTCGGAATGTAGATCTCACAATTACAACCAAATCATTTGGTTTAAAACTCCCTTAAACATGCTGCATTATTTAATACTTGTTGAAGTGCTGAAAACTTGGTTCAATGTTACTTTGAAATTTCAACATGCATGGCTGCAACTCTTGGTGTGATGATATGATGTTTTCACATAACACAACTTCTTGTACCAAAGAAAGTGAAATTCAGGTTGAATGAACCTGACATCCTATTGGGTCCCCATAATTCATTAACCAAATGGTCATGAGATCAAATTCTTGAAAAATACACAGAATCTAGGATATAAATTTTAATATAACGAGGCTGGACAGATTGAGAGAGGATTGAAATTCCAATACACAATTTTTTTTTCCAATTCAGTGGTGTTGCCTGTTAGAGGGTTCAATTGTTGGTATATTAGAAAAGATTATAATGCACTGGTTTTCACATAACACAATTTCTTGTACCAATGAAAGTGAAATTCAGGTTGAATGAACCTAACATCCTAGTGCATCTTATATATCTTTTAACAAAAGCAAACGCATTTACCCTGTTTGACAGGAAGTGGAATTTATTACTTGAGAAATATCATTCCTGGTTTACTCTGTTTTGACAGTTTTACATAAGCTTACAGCGCACAGTAGGAACGCATTTATTTCAAATGAGAAGAATACATTGCCTGTACAAAACCGGTATTCTGTGGAAGTACAAGCGCACACATATTCTTTTCTTTATTCCCAAACATTTATACTATATTACTATAGATACAGATAAGGCCACCCTTGTATTTTCCACTGTAGTATTTCCAATCCGCTTCAGAGATTCGATTAACCTGAGCATCTCGTCATCGCCATGTTTTTCTCAGTCATCAGGTGCTTTCAGCTCGGGCCGCATTCAATGCCATCAGCATCTTGCCATGCTCGACCAAGCTGTTGACGTCTTGCAGGGTTGCCTTGGCTGCGGCAAGTTCGCTGAAGCGCTCCATCCACGCGGCCAGGAGCGGCATCTTGGCAGCGTCGACCAGCTCTGCACCGGCGAGGATGCTAGTCGCCTTCACCCACGGGACCAAGCTCCCGACAACGAGGTCAACGTACCCGACGCTGTCGCCTCCAAAGAAGTCCTTCCCCTTGGAGCACTCCTTCAGAGCAACCTCCAAAGGTTCCGCCGCGGCGAACGTCTGCCTCATCGCTTCAGCCCTCTCCTCGTCCGTCTTGGCCCTGAACACCCGATCCCACGGGCCCGCTAGCTGCACTCAATCCATATGTATCAACGCTTTCACAGTGAAATCGAAGTCTAAATGGCATGCTCGAACAAGCGACAGAACATGCGAGAGTTAAGTAAAAAACCTTGTCATCGATATAAGCGACCCAGAAGCGAGCAAGTGCACGGTCGTATGGGTCGGCAGGGATCAGAGACGGGCCAGTGCCCGCGAAAACCTCGTCGATGTAGTGCAGGATGATCTGGGACTCGCAGATGGGCTGACCGTTGTGGATGAGCACGGGCACCGATTTGTGCACCGGGTTGGAACTGAGGAGGAGCTCGCTCTTGTTCCTTAGATTCTCCTCGACGTAGTCGTAGCTCAGACCCTTGAGCCAGAGCGCAAGTTTCACTCTGGTGACGAATGGGCTCGCCCACTGTCCGACCAGCTTCAGCTTGCTGTTTCCTCCGGCCATCTCCTACTATGAATGTGTCCGCTTGTGTGTGATGGTTCTAGGCTTCTAGCTTCGCAGTTTGTCCTGTGTTGGATTAAACTTATAGGGGACGGAGGTCCGAGAAGCTTTGGCTGTTGACTTGTTGTACTTGAACGTGAAGGCACCAAGCACCAGTGCATCATAGGAATTCCTGCGTCATACATGATGCGTGTGGGCCATTGTTTTTAATTGTTTATTACGATAGTTCTTACTGAATTTTTGTTCAAACGCTCCCAGGTTAACAATTCTTGGCACAAGATATAAGAATGGCGGCCATTGAATAATATTCTTGACTCTCTGGACCACAATAAATTTAACCATGAGCCAGACGTGTCGTGCCGTTGGACTAACTAGTACATTACACCCAACACTTTTTTTTTTGCAGGGACACAAAACTCAACACTTGAACCGTTAGCAATTTGCATACACGAATAATCGAACTTATACGTTTTTTTTTAATTTCAACAAAAAATATATAAATGCTGTACATCTATTCTACATTCATAGAAATGAGTTCATTTTAGTTATACCAATCAACTATCCAAAATTTTCTATCACTATTTCTTCATTTTAGTTACACCAATCAATAATATTTTAACCAACTTATCAATTTCTATTGTTAACATTTTTGCATCATACAAACTCTATTTTCGAATAGGAACTTAAAAGAATTTTTGGGCCATATACTTTTTACAGATTCTTTTGTTAAGTATTTTCCTTAAAAATTATGGTGGGTTAGTAAATGTTGTATATTTTCATAAAATTTATTCTGAGTTTCACTATAGTAGATTAAGTTCTGTAGGATCTTCTATATATTTATTATCTTCAATCTGAATTTAGCTGTTTATGGATTATGCTGGATATGGATTTTCATAATGGCACGTGTGGGTAATTCATGAAAAAGTATCAGCGGCCCTTTTAATTAGTCTAATTTTTGTATAAGATTGATGTAATATAAATCATATTAGGAATTCCATCATATTATATCAATGTCTATCATAGTCCCACATGCATCTAATGCGATGGCTGGATATTTTTCTTTAATATGAGATTTTTTTAGGATTTTTGTTACAATTAACATGGTGGTCCCAAATGGAGCCTTCAATTAATTAGTATAAGAAGATTATGTCTTGATTTGTTTCACTCATCGAAAGAAAGAAAATTATCTGGTTTAATTTTGACCCACACGTCAAGACTAATACGTCATACATTTGGCCACTGAGAATTAAATTGGGTGTACACAAACATGCACACGTACAAGTCACTCCAACGCCAAGAATAGAGTTGACACTCAAACAAAAAATGCACATGTGTTCTTTTGGATCATTCCATAGAATTATTATCACATCGATTAAGCTCATGGATACAGCCACTAGCAACATTGGAAATTTGCAATTCGCACACAACCCAACAGGGGTGACATTGGCATGCTGGTTACTCAGGTGGAGGTATTCTTTGCTATCACCATCCTTGCTTGCTCGACCAAGCTGTCAACGTCCTGCAGGACAGCCTTGGCCGCGTCAAGCTCGCCGAACCGCTCCATCCACGCGACCAGGAGCGGCATCTTGGTGGCGTCGAAGAGCTCCGCTCCAGCGAGCACGCTGGTTGCCTTCACCCACGAGATCGAGCTCCCGAGAATGACGTCAACGTACCCAACACTGTCTCCACCGAAGAAATCCTTCCCCTTGGAGCACTCCTTCAGGCCTCCCTCCAAGGCTTCCGCCGCCGCAAACGTCTGCCTCATGGCTTCAGCTCTCTCCTCGTCGGTTGTCGCCCTGAACACCCGATCCCACGGGGCCACTAGCTGCGCTCAAGCCATATGTATCAATTATTTCACAGCGCCCAAATGATCGAACAAATGACAGAACATGTGAGATTAAGGGGAAAACCTTGTCCTCGATGTAAGCGGCCCAGAACCGAGCAACGGCACGGTCATAGGGGTCAGCTGGGAGGAGGGACGGACCCGTGCCTGCAAAGACCTCGTCGATGTACTGCAGGATGATCAGGGACTCACAGATGGGCTTCCCGTTGTGGATCAGCACGGGCACCGCCTTGTGCACCGGGTTGGATATGAGGAGGAGGTCGCTCTTGTTCCTGAAGTCCTCCTCGACGTAGTTGTAGCTTAGGCCCTTCAGACCAAGCGCAAGCTTCACTCTGGTGACGAACGGGCTCGCCCATTGTCCAAGCAACTTAAGCTCTCCGTTTCTTCCGGCCATCTCCTACTGTGGATGCGAGCGCTCGTGTGTCTCCCCCTCCCCCTGAGTGTGAAATGGGTCTAAGCTTATTGCGTTGGAGCTTGTGCTGTGTTGGATTATTTATCGTGGATGGAGGTCTGATAAGCTGTTGTTATTGTACGGTCAATGAAGGAATTGAACCAAGCGCCACTGCGTCACACATAATGCTCGTGCCCGTTTTTTTCCCCCACTCTTTGCAATATCATTTACACAACTGATGCCGTTTCAAAGTGTTGACATATATATGTAAATGAGTTATTTGTATTGTATCTCTTAGGGGCTGACTACGTGCTTATCACCAACTTGTTGATTGATTTTTTTTATGGTTTGCTTGGAGGCTAAGCTGATGATGTGATTTAAATCTGAAGATCGCTGTCGCACTCTTATCTATAAGCTCATCAAAACCTCACGTGGCCTCCTCCTCCGGGAGGAAACTAGCATCCATAATTTCTTTACAAAGTTTGAGGGCGAACGATGCTCCACACTAGATACCTTTTACCAAAGAAATATCAGTCTTGACCACCAGATGGCACGACAACTTACTTTAAAGTAAGTGCTAACACCCCCAGATGGCATCACCACCATATTGACGGCACAAGTCAGGCAATCAAGCATATCTTCATCAACAAAGTTGTCTGAACTCTGAACTATCTAGCTAGTCCACACACTAGAATTGTGTCACAGATAATTTTTTTTTGTATTTTTAATTGCAGCATAACAAACATAATTTTTCAAATGTGACAAGGATTATTAATATCTTATCTATAGTATTTTAGTAGAAAAACTATTACGTGTCATTGCAATTTTACATAATCCGTTAGTTACCACTCCCAATGACACAGGTGGGTGACAGCGGTGGAAAATAAGGGACCGACCTTTTTTCAAACAGTAAATAAGGAATGCTCTGAAATCAGTACCGACATTACGGAAGACCAACAGATATATTAATTGTTACCGTTTAGACATAACTCTTGCTCCAATATGTGGGATCCAGCCCTCGTTTAGTGCATTGTCACCCATGACAAACGTTCAATATTTGAGTTACTAAAATAATACTGTTTTTGGGAAGTTGCATATGTTTAGTTGATAGTTAGGCACCAGGCCAACTCTGTTCATGTAGTGAGAAAGGACATCTTGTTCCTTGGTAACCTCTAGTTTGATCAGGGAAACCATTGAAAATAACACATCCAAATTGAATGTTTAAAATGTGATCCAGAAGTTCCCAACTTAACTTCTATGAAGATGATGGATTGCTTCAAAAGGTTAACTAGTTTATGTGAATTTCCATGTTCCATTACGAATGAAGAAAGGAGGAATCCAAATGGATTGAACAAATAGAATGCAACTTATGTAGACTGGAATCGATGGGTTATGAAGAAGACCCACAACCTAGAGCAGTGGCCCACATTGCACTTGGTGGAGATGTTTTGGTCTACCATCTAGCGATTCATATCTTCATATCCTCCACTATAATTACCTAATATTTGTTCACTATTGCTAACACTGGTTACATGAAATGGATGAGGTATTGTAGTGATGTTACTATAGCAACTATTCTAGAGTGTTCCCTTTCAGTCATAGAACTACGGAAGTGTTCTAATGCGGAGCATATGATCTGAATCGCTCCCCAAGTCGGAGACATCATAAAAAACAATTATAAAAAAAATCGAATGTTAGAATATCCAGATAATTGTTGAGTTGCTCCTTATTGTCACTTTTGTTTAAGGACAGGGGAGTACATATAATTTACAAAGTTGTAATCCTATTTCAAAAGCTGGATCCACATTTTTGATATTTCAAAATAATGATTTTTAGATGATATTTGCATTCATCGAGTGAAGTAGAAAAGGTTAGGAATTCTGGTTCAGTTTTTGGAAGCCGCCCGCTAAGAAAGTTCTGAGATCAGTTAATCCTGGTTGAAAGAAATACATGCATGATAGATGGAAGATACTCCCATGGGAAGAATACAGCGCCTCAACCAAACCTGCACTAGTTGAACGTACAAACAAATGGAACAACTAGTTTATTCATCAAATCCTCATCGGAAATCTATAGCAGTATTATTCTACCACCCAGCAGGCCGGAGCCACGTCGCCATGTCGCCATGCCATGTTCCTCTATTAGTTGTTTGCAGCCGCTGCGGCCATGCGTGCCTGCACCGCCTTGGCGTACTCGACAACCTCGTTGACGTCCTGCAATACCGCCTTAGCCACGTCGAGCTCGCAGAAGCTCTCCATCCAAGCGGCCAGGAGCGGCGTCTTGGCTGCGTCGATGAGCTTGATGCCGAAGAGAGGCTCGTTGGCCTTCACCCACGATACCATACCGCCCAGGAGGACATCGATGTAGCCGACGCGGTCACCGCCGAAGAAGGCGCCCTTTCCGCCTGAGCACTCCTTCAGTCCTACCTCTAGCACCTCCACTGCCGCAAGCGTCTGACGCATCGCCTCGGCCCTCTCCTCGTCAGTCTTGTCCCGGAGCACCCGCACCCATTGGTTCGCCAGCTGCAAATGGTCGGTTTCACCGCAAACAATAATCGTTAGCAACTAATTAAAGCTCCTGCCACTGTAAAGTAAACACGACACGACACATGACATTGAGGTGAAGAAAGACCTTGTCTTCGACGTAAGCGGCCCAGAAGCGAGCTATGGCGCGCTCGTAGGGGTCGGTGGGAAGGAGGGACGGGCCGACATCGGCGAAGGCATCTTCGATGTACTGCACGATGACCGACGACTCACAGATGGGCTTGCCATTGTGGATGAGCACCGGCACCGTCTTGTGGACCGGGTTGGAGATGAGAAAGAGCTCGCTCTTGTTGCCGAGATCCTCCTCGACGTTCTCGTACCTCAGACCCTTGATGTGGAGCGCGAGCTTCGCTCTGGTGACGTACGGGCTCGCCCACATCCCGAGCAGCTTCAGAGCACCCTCTCCTCCGGCCATCTCCTACACTGTGGAGTGTGGATGCGTACGTTTTGTCTGAGAGCCAGACTTGTGATGGTTAGAGCTCTCGATCGATCGATGTTGTGCTTTTGCGGGTTTCTTCAATTGATCAGGGGTGACAAGGAGCAGTTATATATTGGTTGGCGTGGGTATAGTCGATGGAGGCACCAACGCGTCACCCATGATGCTCGCTCATGATCTATCCACGGTTTATCAATAGCTTTTCTCCGATCTTCCTGTGATGCTCGTGAGACGCCGAGTGGACCATTCAGAGTTGAGGCCCTATCACCTGTTCGCCGCAGGCACCCCATCCACCAACTCGTTAGCTAGATACAGAAATAGAAAACGTGCGCATAAATTCCTCCGCCAATTTTCAACATTCGAATCAAAACGTCTGGCCAGCGTTGAAAGTTTGGTGCTCGACAGGATCGATGTTTAACCTGTCTTGGACAAGAAGGCATAGCAGGTCAAACGTGCTCTCATGTAGGGGTGGGCACAAAAACCGATACCCAAACACCGAAACCGAAAAAACCAAGACCGAGACCGAAAAAACCGGAAATTCGGTCTTCGGGTACTTGTTTGGGTACTAGACTTAGGTAACCGAATTTTATTGTTCAATTTCGGGTAGTACCCCTGGGTACCCGAACTACCAAAACTACCTAAATTAGTATGATGATGTAGGATTTAGCACATAGACTCAAACCACGGTCACATAACATCCTTTGTTACTCATTCTTTATATTTATGTTTCACCTATCGTATAATGGTAACTCATTATCAAGTTGATTGTATAGTGTATTTTTGGTATAATCAATTTTATTTCATTTTTTCTCTGAAAATTAATGCTAATTTGGGTAGTTTGGGTATAACCGAAGACCGAACCGAAATTTACGTACCCAAAGTTATCGGGTACCCAAATTTTCGTTGTCATTTCGGGTAGCATTTCTAGATAACCGAAAATTAAAAAGACCGAAAAAACCGAACCGAAACATCGGGTATGACCGAACGTCCACCCCTAGTCTCATGAGATTGTCTTGAGTAGTTATGTCATTGCTTCCGTCACACAGTACCTTCTTGTACTGAAGGCTTTACTATTTTGCCGGTTACTGCTGGTTAACCCGAATCGTCGTGTCTTATTACTGCTGGTTAACCCAAATTTTGTGTCAAAATAATCATGCCGTGGAAGATACAATGGGTTCAGTGTAAGAAAATGAATCCGGAGCTCCAGATTGAAAGCCACAATACCACTGCCTACAGATGCAAATTCTTGTTTTCTTGCGGTGTTTGCAAGGTACCTGGAGGTACCAAGAAGTATCGCAATGTAAACCATTGATCATGAGAGGGGCAAGGTGAAAATTAAAAATTATCATAATCAAGGGCAGGTGCGTAAGTACGTGCTATTAAGAACCTTTTGTTTGTTCAGGTAAATTATGTGGTCATTTGCTTCCTTTTCCAATCCTTCTATGAGGGCCTGAGATGTGGAGCGAGCCTGTCCATAGTTTGATAGCCATGACGGGTTTTAAATTACCAACTATTCCATTATGAGTCTAAAAATAACTAAATTTAGAATAATTAAAAATAACTAAAATTAACTTTCACGAATCTATTTTATTCCAAACACAAATAAAAAAAGATAAAAATCAAATGAAAGAAATATTATTTCTTTTTAAATTATTGGAAATTACACCTTAGAAAATCATATAAAAAATATAAACAATAATAATTCAAATTCATATCCTTTGAACCCTAATTATTGGCAGCGCTAAGTAGATCTTTTCTTACTGTTCTCGACTAAACTCGCAGCAGGACCACCTTGGCCTCATCCAACGCGCTGATGCTTTTGGTTGAATCAAAGAGCCTAATGCGATGCCGTGCCCTGACCGTTATGTACCACCAGAATCATGCCTCCAAGAACGATGTCCAAGCCTTGTTCAGAGAGGCGTTAGGCGCTAGGCGGGCGGTGAACCACCGCCTAGCGCCTAAGCGAGTCTAGGCGCGCCTAAGCGTTTCTCTAGGCGTTACAAATTTACTAATTTCAAATTAAAAATAAGGTTAAAATTGAAAAATAAAGAATGAATGATGAGATGGACTACCATGTAATGACCCATTCAACCTTTTTGCTGACCCATCAGCCCTCCTATGAAGGTTCTTCTGACCTTATCCTCTCGTGCGACTTTTTTTTCTTGACCGCATCCTCTCCTGACCATGCCAGGAGCGGCGGCGACGGCGGCGGAGAAGAGGTGGCAATGACCGACAGAGAAAGGACGACGACGCCTGACAGTTAGATCTTCCTCTCACGACTCTATTTTTCTGCTCTCCCAGCGATCTCCACTCTTACTGTGCTCTCGGATTTTACTGCTGACCGTCTAGGAAGCGCCTACCTCCTTAAACGAGGCAGAAGGCCACTGCCTAACGCTTAGACGAGGCCTAGACAACACCTTTCTAAACAAGGTGTCCAAGTACCCGACGCTGTCACCACCAAAGAAAGGCTTCCCCTTGGAGTACACCTTGAAAGCCGCCTCCAGGATCTCGAGCGCTGCCAACGTCGCTTTCAGTGACACTGCTTTCTCCTCCTCTGTCTTGGCCCTCCCCATCTGAAAAGCTAAGGCAAATAAATGCAACACACGTGCGAATCTGTCAATAAATTGAGCAGACATTATTTTTTATGGATGCAAACACAAGATCATGTTGCAATATACTGTAAGGCGATATACTGTACGTGCATCTACGCGATTATATTTGTTAAACTATTTAAATTATTTTTATATTATAAGAGTTTAAACATAATTTATTATTATTTTTATAGTAATACATTTTCAACATAGCTAAAATTGATTAAAAAATTAATCATCGACTCTGTCAATTTAAGTGTGTGATGAGTCATCATTTATCTAAATATCATATTAAAATAACGAATATTTATAGGTACCATACATGTAAAGGTCATCATTATGGCAACTGGCCAACAAAGACATATGGTCGAAAATACTGAATATGTAAGTATTGTGTAAGGGCTAGAATAAAAAATAAATCACATGAACAATATAAAATAATAGATATGATATGAACTCAATCATAACATATCTGTATTTTTTATTAAACCAAGAAAATTGCAAAAATTGATGCTTTTCTATGCAATTTTAATAATACAAAACTCTCATTTTTCTTTCATAATTTGTTTCATCATGCTCCCCTACTTATTCTGATCAATTGTTCTTCTATCAGCATTCTTTCATCTTGGACATGTTTATATTTTATTTTTTGTTTTTTTTAAAATATGACACATAACATGATTTCAACGAAACACACAGACACATCACTAATAAAAGTTATGCAGTATACTTTTAGGAAACAAACAATACCTATTAATTTTCTTAGATTAGCCTGTAATGACAAACTTTTTAACTTTAATTCACATGTCTGGTCTCTTGCACTTTTAAGCTTTTTGCAATAGTGCATGTTTGCTACAGGAGATCTTAGTTGAATATTTTGAGCTTTTTATAATTATTTCTATATTCAATTTGATAGTCTTGTCTTTTTTTTTTCCGTCGGTGTGAAGCAAATAAGTGAATAATAAACGATTCTTCCATGCTTTATAATATGGATCTTCCACCACAACATGTAACTTGTCTCCTCATATCACCATTAAGACTGACTCCAACAATAGAAGCCATTTTTAAGATGCAAATTGACATTTGCCTAGACTGAATAGTGCTTTGCATTCCCTTCTCTGGACATCATCTCTAACAGGCGATTGCATTTCAAGCTTCCACAGCTGCACAACGTCCTCCTCGCCCGCCGCGTGACTCGACCTGTGCGCCGCCGCGCCAAGCCCCCCCCCCTCGCGCCACGGCCCGCTCGCCCGACGTGTCCCGTTCGCGCTGCCGCACTCTTCCCCTTGCTCCGTCTCGCCGTCGTCTTCGTCATGCTCGCGAGCACAGGCACGGCGGACCCTGCGGCATGGCGCGGCGGCGGACCACGGGTTGCGTGCGCCGCACCTGGCCGTGGAGCTGTAGCTTGAGGCAGGCGTTCATGGGGCGCGAGGCGTCGTGCGACACGAGGTCCCGTGTCCTAGCCTTTTCCTTCCCTCTCCCGATCTCCATCAGCCATGGTGCACAGTGCGTTATCCTCTTCGTATGTTCTCGGGACGAAGCACAGCGCACGGATGCTTTTTAATCGTCCGCCGTGCTGCTCCAGTTCAAGAGATTAGCAGCAAACTAGCTAGCATCGCGTTCAGGCACAACAACACAAGCATAGCAAATTAACATCAATCAATCGAAGCAGAAGAGCCACGACGAGAAATCAATCAATGGATAAGGCCGCCGAGACGCTCCATCGGCGCGCTCGTGGACGAGGTGCTCCATTTACGCGCGCTCCATGGACGAGGTGCTCCATCGGCGCGCTCGTGGCAGTCTCGGCCAGCTCGCCGGCGCGGCTGCGCGCGCTCAACAGCGTCAGCGATGTTCTCGCCCGCGGCCTGGAGCCCACATCAGCGACATCCTCGCCGCGGGCGCGGGGATGCGCGTCGTGGTCGACGGCTGGGTCTAGACGGGTCGACGACATCCTCGCCGCGGGCGCGCGGAGATGCGGATTTTCTCAGCATAGCCTGAGCTCCCCACCTTTATTCAACAGTTTGCAAGCTGTGTGCTGCCTCAAGATCCGAGCGCCTCATCCACGGTGGATGAAAAAGCGGTGACTATTAATCGGTTAACAGTTCCAGCATGGCAGCGTGACCAAACATAAGAACAGTGCCCACTCAGACATGATGGTTACTTGTGCCTGCTGAAACTGACAGGAAGCAATGCGTGCGCGTGCCGAACATGATGATGGATGGAATAAACAATGAAAAAGTCTATTTTACTCCCCTAAACAATTCACTTTGTCTATTTTACCGTCTAAACAAAATGATAGCTCATTTTACCCCCAAACAATTCTATTTGGTGCAATATACACCATTTTAAAGTTTGTCTTTTTTATATCTCACCCTACGATTGAAATTTGAAGCTCAAATTTTGCATGATGGTAACTAACAAAAAACCTATATTAAAAAAAATTATGACATATTATTTTGATATTATTTACATAGTTCAATATAAATTAACTTTATATGCTAAAATATGATATAAAAAAATAATATAAAAATATTTTAACATAGATTATTATGGCAACTAACATCATGCAAAAATTGAGCTTCGAATTCTACTTATAGAATGAGAAACAAAAGAAACAAACTTCAATAGGGTGTACATTGCACCGAATAAAATTGTTTGAGGGAGTAAAGTGAGCCATCATTTTGTTTAGGGGGTAAAACGGACAAAGTGAATTGATCAGAGGAGTAAAATGAACTTTTTCCAATAAACAATTTGGTAGACGAGACTTGCTCTATGACAACGCCACGCATCATTTCCATAAACCCAAAATATGACGATTATTCCAAAATGAAAATAGGAAAGGATAACGACGGAGCCAGTATTTTGTACGAGCAGATTAAAAAAAATAAAGAATCCACACAAATGCGATTCCCTGTTTCTGCTTAGTTTGGGACACACTTCGTTTCAATCTGGATGCAAAATTAGTCGAAATAAATAATTTAAAATGAGAAAATGACGGTGTTTTTTTATTGTGACTGTGAAACTGACGGTGTCTAAGCCGGTGTTTTGTAGCAAAGCAAGTAGATTTGAAAAAGAAAAAGTCTCCACACACATGCGATCATATTTGCTGATTAATTTTGACACGCACCTTCATTTCAGTCTGGATGTGAAATTGATCAATACAAATAAATTCAAAATATAAACATATGACAATTATTCAATGACGAAAATAAAAAATAACAGTGTCTGAGCATATTTTTTGTAATCAGAAGATTTGAAGAACAAAAATCTCAACACAAATGTCGTTAGTGTTGCTGATTGATTGCACACGCACCTTCAATTCAATCTGGATGTGAAATTGATCAGTATAAATAAATTAAAATAAAAAATATGTGCCTGAGCTGATTTTTTGTAATGAGAATATTTGATAAAATCTCAACACAAATGTGGTCTGTTGTTTCTGATAAATATAATTTTGGACACATGCCTTCATTTCGATCTGGATGTGAAATTGATAAAATTATTTAAAAACTAATGGCACTTGACATGCGCCAAAAAACATATATTTCTATCACGAAATACAACTCCGAGCACATTGTGGTTTAGTTGAACATGAGCACAGATATGAATCTGAATAAAAATTGAACACACGCTATACACAAAATTCAGTACAAAAATTTCTACCTCCACTCATTCTGCTACAAAATGCGAGTATGTTAACACCAATTCACGGAAGGCCCATGTGGGTCGCTTTCTGTAGCACGCCTATCAGAACGGTCCAGACTGGTCAACATCTGCTACAGTATCCCTGCGTTTACTGTTCTACGTCAGATGGTTATCGCCTTCGATTGTCAGCTAACTCTACGAACGGTGCCATCCGGACCATCTGTGTGGGAATCTCAACGACTTCCTGGCCGTTAGATAAAGGTGGGGAGCTCTGGTTGTGTTGAAAAGATCGTTTTGCCTCATTCGACGGAGCCATCTCCTCCTTCTCCCTCGACAGGCGGCGGGGAAGCCAGTAGCGAGCTTCGCGCACTGCCGCTCTACGCGCACGCTTCCTGCCCGCTCTGTCGTGCCGCCGTCGCGCTGCCTCCGCCCGTCGCCTCCACGCTCAGCGCGGCTGCGCCGACCTCTTCTTCTTCCTCTGCGCCGGAGAGCCGCGAGTTTGTCACGAATTTCGATGTGCGCCGGCCATGGCTCACGGCTGCGGCGAGGAATGAAATATCGGAGCCGGGCAGGCCGGCTTGCGGCGGCGTCGGGCGCCGCAGCTCCTCCGCCGTTGTCGCTGGGTCGCGCTAGTCGGCATACGAGTTGTGGGGGAGCCAGCCCAGCCGCGTCGCCGGTGCCGGGGAAGAAGTCGAGGGAGAAGGAGGAGATGGCTCCGTCAGACGCGGCGCTCCTCCTCCGTGCCGCCCACCTCTGCGCAACGTCGCCCCTCGCCCCTCGCGCCGTACAAATGCATTCGAGGAGAGAGGGCATCCATTTTTGTGTCGTCTCTCTCCTCGAAGGCAAAGTGCAGCATGTCTTTGCGCTCTCTGTTGGAGGTCGTTCGACGAGGCATAGTGTAGCGCCGCGACGCAAAAATGCGTTTGCGCTCTGCTTTTGAAGTCAGCCTAAGATACTTTGTTAATTACTTGCATTGTCATATAAGATTTCTGTGTTCAAACATCAATCACAATGCTCAAGTGCACATATAGGTGTATAGCATATAGTAGTCATGGCTCAATAGCTCAGTCTGGATCAAGCCAGCCCCATGTCATTCACGGTTACGCATATCTAGGTTCCCTTGAAGACTGGACTATCTATGCTTCTCGTAGATCTATGACTTTACACTAAAGAGGTCTATTTAGCGCTGCCAACGATAATCGTGGTACAATGTAAGCAGATGGATTGTGCTTACATGCATCCTCGAAGATAGTTGCTTAAGGTCATCCAAACATTAACCATCATATATGATTATATATTGGGATTATTTTTCAAAAGTTATGGGTGTATGATCTTAAAGTTCTATAAATAGTGTAGTGATATTTACACTTTGTCAATTATTTTTCTTTGTTTCCTTTTTTTATAGGCACGCATACGCATGTTTCTTACCTATTTACTTATTAAAATATTGCTAGTTTTAAAAATAATGCATTATATATTTAGAAAATAATGCATTGCAACTCATGTTTCAGCTAAATTATATCTCGGTGAAAGAAGACTTTGAATTCTAATGAAAGGTGCATTGCATGTAAAGTTTTAGCAAAGGATGTGATTCAAATTATTATATTGTTTATATTTCTCATGTGACTTTCTATGGTTTATTTCCTAACAATTTAAAGAGAAAATATATTCACTTTCATTTGAATTTTATTTTTTTCACTTGTGTGTAGAATATTAAAATAGATTTATTTATTAATCTAAATTTGAAAAAGAATAATCTAGAAATAAGAATTAGGTGTATTTTTGGCTATTTTTTTATTATTCTGAATTTGTTTTTTGGACTCATAATGGCATAGTGGGTAATTTAGAAATAGGTTTGAGGGGTATTTTTGGCTATTTTTATTATTCCGAATTTAGTTATACTATTGCTCATAATGGCATGGCGGGTAATTTAGAAATAGATGTGAAGTGTACTTTTGTCTAATTTTTATTATTTTGAATTTTTTTTTGAATTAAAATGGCATGGTGGGTAATTTAGAAATATGTGCGAGGGTATTTTTTGGCTATTTTTTATTATTTCGAATTTAGTTTTTAAAAAATATTTATAGAGTATTTTGTGACTAATTGTTTCATAATGACAATGTGGGTAATTTTCTCTTCTTATGTTCTCGGATTAACGTGGGAATTTCTAGCATTTTAAAGCGAATGTGATTGCTACTTTTTCTCGTCAATTATATATATAATAGATAGATAGTAGTAATACCCTGTCATCAATGTAGGCAGCCCAGAAGCAAGACTCGGCAGGTTCGTAGGGATCTGTGGGAAGGAGACAAGGACCTGCGGTGTCAAATGTTTCGCCGATGTACTGTACCCGTAGTTGAGACTCGGAGACGGGCTTGTTGTTGTGGATGAGCACGGGCACCTTCTTGTATACCAGGTTGGACTTGAGGAGCAATTCACTCTTTTTGTTTTAGAGGTCCTCTTCCTCGACGTTCTCATAGCTCATGCCTTTGAAGCATGAGGGAGCCTCCACGTGAGGGGAATGTTGAACTATAAGTGAGTTTCTCATCCATCCCTAAAAGCCTATGTCACCAAAACTTCTACTCCCTCCTTCCCACTTTACTTGGTATTCTAGAAGTGTTTTCTGATGTCTAGATTCATAGAATGTTTAATGAACCTAGACAGACAGGTTGTCCAGGTTCAGTGAATGTTCAATGAATCTGATTCAAAGCCAGAATGCCAAGTATTTTGGGACAGAGAGAGTACCTCGATATCATGTTAACGTGTTATGTACTGGCCAGTTGCATCCAAAAGCCTAAGTTAATGTGAGGAAAGGGTGGGCAATTGTGAACTCTGAACTACCTAGCTAATTCACACACTTTTGTGTAATAGATAATTTTTATGTATTTTAATCGCAGCGAAAAATCATACATAATTTTTCAAATCTGATAAGGATTTTCTCATTTTTTCTGTAATATTTCAAATAATAATCCTTGATTTTCATTGAATTTTTTTTACATAATCCCTTATTTGCCACTCACAGGCACAGGTGGGTCTCATATATCTTGAGACCCTGGTCGAAAATAAGGGACCGACTTGTCTTTTTTTTGCAACGGTAAATAAGGGATGCTATGAAATCAGTACTGACATGACAGAAAGACAACAAAGATATGAACTGTTACCATTAGCCATAGCTTTTCCTCCAATATGTAGGATCCAGCTCTCATCTAGTGCATCATTGCCCATGACAGGAGGTGATCTCACAATATAATAATGAACGAAAGTTCAAATTGGCATAAACGTCCGATTTTGAGAGTGACTGAAATATTACTATTTTTGGAAACTTTCAAAATGTGGATCAACATTCATCCAGTGGAATTTAAAAGGTTAGGAGAAAGCACTCAGTAACGCGTTTCTATTTCGGGTTGAATTCCGGTTCCATTTTTGGAAGTGGCCCACTAAGAAAGTATTGAGAGATGATTGAAAGCTAATAAATCTCCTCATTAGTTGATCATGGTTGAAAGAAATACATGCATGCTAGATGAAAGATACTCCAACGGGAAGAATACAGCGCCTCAATCACTCCTGCACTGGACGAACGTTCAAACAATGATACAAATGCAATAACTAGTTTATTCCCCAAAAGCGACATTGAATAATCATAAAATCCGTATCAGAAATCTATAGCAGTATTTGTCTCCAACGCAGCAGGCCGCAGCCACGGTGCCATGCCATGTTCCACTATTAATTGTTTGCAGCCGCTGCGGCCATGCGTGCCTGCACCGCCTTGGCGTACTCGACAACCGCGTTGACGTCCTGCAGGACCGCCTTGGCCACGTCGAGCTCGCAGAAGCTCTCCATCCACGCGGCCAGGAGCGGCGTCTTGTCTTCGTCGATGAGCTTGGTGCCGGAGAGCGCCTCGTTGGCCTTCACCCACGATACCAGACCGCCCAGGAGGACGTCGACATAACCGACGTTTTCACCGCCGAAGAAGGCGCCCTTCCCACCAGAGCACTCCTTCAGCCCTCCCTCCAGCACCTCCACTGCCGCTAACGTCTGACGCATCGCCTCGGCCTTCTCCTTGTCGCTCTTGACCCGGAACACCCGCACCCATTGGTTCACCAGCTGCGCGCAAATGGTGGATTTGACAAACCATACTTAGCAACTAATAAAAAGCTCTTGCCACTGTAAAGCGAACACGAAAGGATACGTGACATTGAGGTGAAATACCTTGTCTTCGAGGTAAGCGGCCCAGAAGCGAGCGACGGCGCGCTCGTAGGGGTCGGCGGGGAGAAGGGATGGGCCAACATCGGCGAAGGCATCTTCGATGTACTGCACGATGACAGACGACTCACAGATGGGCTTGCCATTGTGGATCAGCACCGGCACCGTCTTGTGGACCGGGTTGGAGCCAGTGGCGAAGCTAGACCAAATTTGTGGGGGGTGCATCACTATGGATAATTAGGTGTACAAAATTTGTTACATGGTGAGAATTTAAGGGCTTCAAGGTAAAATTCATTTTAGTGTGGGTGCATGTGCATCCAGTGTCTACAACGTGGCTTCGCCACTAGTTGGAGCTGAGAAGGAGCTCGCTCTTGTTGCCGAGATCCTCCTCCACGTTCTCGTAGCTCAGACCCTTGATGCGGAGCGCGAGCTTCGCTCTGGTAACAAACGGGCTCGCCCACGTTCCCAGCAGCTTCAGCTCACCCACTCCTCCGGCCATCTCCTACGCTGTGGAGTGTGGATGCGTGTGAATTTGTCGTGTTTCTGCGCGCCGGCTTGTGAAGGTTCGAGTTCTCGATCGAGGTTTGTGCCTTTGCGGTTTCTTTAATCTGGGGTGACATCGTGACAGGAGCATATATATAAGAGGTGTGGGGTGGCGTGATATGGTCTATGGAGGCAGTAACGCGTCACCCATGATGATTTTATCTACGATTTATCAATAGTTTTTCTTCGATCTTCTCGTCATGCTCCTGACGCCGAGCGGACCATTCAGAGTTGGGGCACTATCACAATACCACCCGATCCGATCCACCAACTCGTTAGTCGTTAGCAAGATTTTTTTTTTTAAAAACGAGAATATTTTTGTTCCAGCCTCTGCATCAAAAGGATTCATATAACTCCTAACATTACAAAAAGGCTCAATCCCTAATAGCTCATAAGCTTAGAGAATAAAGAGCCAACCGCGAAAGAGAAAAAGGGGGAAAAAAAGAAGAAGCAGAAGGAACCCCCTATCCTTTGGTTGAGCAACGGCTAAACAACCAATAAAAACTAAGTCCTACTGCTTAGCCAGCACGACAACAAAGAGGTTAAAGCCAGTAAATCTGAAATGATGTCATCACGGATCTTCACCTCAGAAAGAAAACTTGTAAGGAGTTGATGTCGAGCCTTAACGATGCCTTAAAGAAGGAGCATGACGCTGCTATACACCATCATCGCCTGATCAGGAGCAAAAGATTTCTCCCATGACTTGCAACACCTATACCTCAGTTGTATCTTAGCTAGCCATTACATCTCATCACTATTTTTCTGCCGATAAATACAGAAATAGAAAACACGCGCATAAATTCCTCCGCCAATATTCAACATTCAAATCAAACGTCTGGCCAGCGTTGGAAGTTTGGTACGGACAGGATCGATGTTTACCCGGGCTTGGACAAGAAGCATAGCTGGTCAAACGTGCTCACATGACATTATCTTGGGTAGTGACGTCATTGCTCCCGTCAGAGTGCCTTCTTGAGCTGAGGGCTTTTACTCCGTTGCCGTAACTCGCAGGGCTACTAGCAATCTACAAACACATGAACCAATTGATAATACTGAAACAGAGTGATAACTTTTCTATTTCAACTGTAGGATATACTCTCTGGCTCGACATTGCAATTACAAATAAGTATATCAATAAACTTAATATTTAGCAACCACGTTCGCTCTCAAAAGCTAGGACTTACCACATAAATCGGAGAAGAAAAAAAGAAAGAAAAATTACTCACCACTCCCATATTAAAAAAATAGAGTCTAAAATACACTGCATATGATTTACAATTTGCTCAACATTACCATTATTCCAAAATGCTCTCCATATATTTAGAAAATTACCAACTATTACCATTTAAAAGAAAATAAACAAAAAATTTGAGTTCATAAATTACAAATATTTTTAAACTAAAATTAAAAATTTGAATAAAGACAAAAAAATCCTTATATTTGTGGACAGAGCGAGTACGAAAGTTAGATTGCTAACAATAGTCGCGCAAATGCGGGGCCACCACACTTGTTTTAATTAGTTTCACAGGATCAAATATCAATCTTTGTACTCCCTTCGTTTCAAATTATATGCAGTTCTGGGTTTGGGCATATGAATTAAGGAAAGGTGAAAAAGGTGATAGGCTCAGAAAACAATGAGGAGTGAAGGAAGAGAGAGATAAAGATAGACACAGGAAACGATGCATTGAGAACTGGGAATGAGAGGAGAGAAATGCATTGGGAAATGAGAACTACTTATATTTTGAAAAAAAATTAAATGCTAAAACTACCTATATTATGAAACAGAGTATAGCTGGCCAGGTGGGCCTGGCTAAAAGGGCCATCTCTAGGCCCGGTCCTTTTAGCCCGGTCCGAGCACGGCCCGGGTCCGGTGGTCAACGGGCCATGCTTGGGCCTGGACGTAGGACTGTCGCGCTGGTCCGAGCACGGCCCGTTTAGCGGTGGCCCGTTAGCCCGTCATTCGGGCCGTGCTAAATGGGCCGGCACGGTACGTTTAGCCCGTTTATATTTTTAAAAAATAAAAAACAGTGTAAAAATACTTTTTTATCCAAAGGGCCGGCCCGGCACGGCCTGGTCTGTTTAGCCCGTGGCCCGTTTAGCCCGTTTAAAATAGACCGTGCCGTGCTTGGGCCTAGACGCAGGCCCGTCGTGCCGGCCCGGCCCAGTCCGTTTACCAAAAGGGCCATGCCGGCCCGTTAAGAAAACAGCCGGTCCGTGACGGGCCCGGTCCGTTGGCTAGCTATAAAACAGAGGGAGTACATCATTATTCTTAAATATTCAGATTAGTTTTTCAAAACAGTTATGAGTATTTTGTCTGAAAGTTTCATAAACTATATTAACAAATGTTCATGATATTTCATAATCTGTTTGGGCAGGGAGGAGCACAGTGGCGCCAAGGCGAGGCTAGGGAGAGAGAAGAGAGACGATAAAATCGAAAATCAGCTGTCCTATTTAATCCGACGGGTGCCACCGTGCCAGCACCTGTTGGGCCTAGCAACTACTGCGGGGATGCACAAGCTTATCGCCAAATGTCCCTTCTATTAAGAAGACCCCCCGGCCGCGAAGCTTATCCAGGGGATGTTTTTTATTTGCATTCACGCCTCAGGCCAGACGGACATTGGTCCTCGAGTGCAAAGGCAGAAGGGAGCTTGACTGCAAGACTCACCCGTCGAGCAGAGACGAAAGTCGGCCTTAGTGATCCAACGGTGCCGAGTGGAAGGGCCGTCGCTCAACGGATAAAAGTTACTCTAGGGATAACTGGTTGATCTTCCCCAAAAGTCCACATCGACGGGAAGGTTTGGCACCTCGATGTCGGCTCTTCGCCACCTGGAGCTGTAGGTGGTTCCAAGGGTTGGGCTGTTCGCCCATTAATACGGTAGAAAAAAAAAGTCCCTAATTCTGCAGAACATTCTGAGCACTGGTGCCTTTTGGCCTTTTTGAACCTCACCGCGAATAAACTTCTATATCTCAATATAGAAAACCATCTGATGTAAAGACGATTTTCGGTGCTAGTTATCCAGTTGCAGAAGCGACCCCACAGGCTTGTACTTTCGCGTCTCTCTAAAATTGCAGTCATGGTAAGATCTTGGTTTATTCAAATTGCAATTTAGCTATTGCATTTATTTTTCTCATTGCTGGTCATATATATCGAACTAACTTCGGAATTGGGCATAGTATCAAAGATCTTTTAGAAGCACATACTCCTCCGAGGGTCGATTAGGACGTGGGCATAAAGGCCTTTATGATACAATCAATAATTCGATTCATTTTCAATTAGGTAGAGCGATTTGCAGACCCACCCATGATGCAACCTTTATAGGACCCGGTTGGCTACCACCATATAACAAATAGACCCATCATCATTTGGATATTTGTCTTTTTTGCAAATTACAAAGGTGATGATGTGTAGCGATGAAATATGTTTGCAAATAAACCCTTCAACTTATTGTAATACTTTTGCTCAATTTACAAGCTTTAATTTTCTTGTTACATTAGTTAGCACAAAAACCCTTTAATCAATATGATATTTTTTCAGCTCAATTGCAACGATACAATTTATGTTTCTATCAGATTACATGATTTTTTTCCCTATCCACTTCAACAATTATTCATTAATTTTTTTAGATTAACAATAACTAAGCGAGGTGATGCCCGCCAACAATCTAGTTGTTTACAGCCGCGTCGGCCATTCGTGCCTGCAATGCCTTGGCATACTCCACAACCGCATTAACGTCTTGCAGGATCGTCTTGGCCACATGGAGCTCACAGAAGTGTTCCATCCAAGCCGCCAGGAGCGGCGTTTTGGTTGTGTCAATGAGTTTGATTCCAGAGAGCGACTCAGTGGCCTTCACCCATGATACAAGACCCCCCAAGAGGATGTCAATGTAGCCGATGCTGTCACCGCCGAAGAAGGCACCCTTTCCACCAGAGCACTCCTTCAATCCTCCCTCCAGAACTTCCACTGCCTCAAGCGTCTGATGCATCACCTCGGCCCTCTCCTCGTCTGTTTTGACCCGGAACACCCGCGCCCATTGGTTCACCACCTGCAAAGCGTGATTTCACCATAAAGTAGTTAAATACAACTACTAATCCCCACTAAAAAACAACAACTACAACTAACTCTGTCCTAGAAAGAAGACGTTCTAGATTTATCCTAACTCTAACTATTAAGTTTGACTAAATTTAACAAAAAAGTACAAATATGTGTAGCGCCCAATAAGTATCTGAAATATATTTTCATCTTATGTCTATTTTGTGTTATAAATATAGATATTATTATCTATAAATTTGATAAAACATGAGAAAGCCTGAATTAGAATAGGAAGAAGTCTAACTTCCATCCCTCAACTTTGACTCCAGTTCAAAATTGATCCCTCATCTTTGATACTGGATACATTTAGTCCTCAATCTCTCAAAACCGGACAATCACCATCCCTCCGGTTTACAGCAAGTGGTTTTGAATACGTGCACTGCCTATGACGCCTCAGCGAGTCAGCATCATCTTTGATCTCTCTCGCGCCCTGCTCTCCCCAGCGCTCACCTTGTCTCTGTCCAGAGTTCAGACTTCACTCTTCCCAAGTTCTCTGTAAGTCTGGACACCATTCCTGACTTCCCGTCGCCGCAGCTCCAAAATCCCACCGCCACACAAACCAATTCTTAGAGGTCGCTGCACCAAAATCCCATCGCCCCTCATATGTCAAGCTCCGTGAGCTCAAGGTCGGCAGTTCTGCGGTGGTAGACTGCTACGAAGTTAGGAGAGAGTGGCCAATGTTGGAGTCATCAAGTACTGCACTTGGCAAATGGCAAGCGCAATACTTTTTTTTTTCCCTGGCACCATCACGCTGGCGCGGGATGCATGGGAAGGCTTTATATACACTATCCGTACATCGTCCTGTACATACGCGATGCATGGCCGGATTACTGGACAATGGATTGGGAGAGTGGGCTTCGGCGCTCGGCATTGCTGAAGCATGGGTTCCAATTAGTTCAACGTTGCTGCTTCCATGGCGGCGACCTCAAGTCGAGGACGGAGCAAGCGAGAAGCTGGAACCTACTTAGCTGCACAGGCCTGCGGCGAGGACGCGCATGCAAGTGAGCTCCGGCCGACGGTGGTGCCAAGCGTTGTGCATGGTTTCGGTACGCGTCCTGCTACCGCCGTGATAACGATTGGTCCGGCATCCGACAGTCGCAGCCGCACGAACTAACTACTCTGGCCGATTGCCGGCGAAACGCAGACTGGGTGGCGATCAACCGTTCCATTCTTTCTACCTCTCTCCTGACAAGACATGTGGTTCAGATCACCACGTCAATGCCATCTTGGTCTCTTGGACGCCATGTCGACCAAAACCAGAGTCAAATGAATGGAGGATTAGTTTTAGACGGTTTTGAGATCTAAGGGACTCTTCCTGTCCGGTATTAGAGTTGAGGGACTAATATTAAACCAAGGCAAGAATTAGGGGACTGAAAGTAGACTTTTTCCATTAGAATAACACTGAAAAGATTATTCTTTCCTGGCGAGAGTATTAAATAATTGTGACAATGTAAAGCAGACACAAGTAAGATTGAGGTGAAAGACCTTGTCTTCGACGTAAACGGCCCAGAAGCGAGTGACGGCACGCTCGTAGGGGTCAGCGGGGAGGAAGGACGGGCCAACGCCAGCGAAAGCGTCGTTAATGTACTGCACAATGACCGACGACTCGCAGATAGGATTGCCACTATGAATCAGCACTGGCACCGATTTGTACACGGGGTTGGAGCTGACAAGGAGCTCGCTCTTGTTGCCGAGATCCTCCTCGACGTTCTCGTAACTCAGACCCTTGATGTGGAGCGCGAGCTTAGCTCTGGTGACAAACGGGCTCACCCACGTGCCGAGCAGCTTCAGCTCACCGGCCATCTCCTACACTCGCGCCGGTTTTTGAAGGTTGGAGCTCTTGGGGTCGAGGTTGTGCTTTGCGGTGTTCTTTAATCAAGGGAGACAGAGGAGCATATATATACTGTACTGGGATGGTGTGGTATAGTCTATGTTGGCATCAACGCGTCACCCATGATGCTCCTACTGATGATTTATCAACGGTTTGTCAATTGTTTTTCTCCGATGTTTCCATGATGGTAGTGATGCCGCTGCAGGCACAGGATCCAACTCGTTATCGAGATACAGGATAGAAAATGCGCGCATAAATTCCTCCGTCGATATCAAAATGCTCAAATCAAACGTTTGGCCAGCATTGGAAGGTTGGAACCGTCAGGATAGGTTACAGGGGTTTGGACAAGAAGCACAGGGGTCCAACGTCCTCTCATGCGATAGTCTTGCCGCCTTATTCGTCTAAAAAAGTCTTGCCGTCTTGGGCGGTCGCTTCAAAAAAGGAAAGCCGTGGGCGGTGATGTCATTGCTCCCGTTACAATAGCTTCTGGTACTTGAGGCTTTACTATCTTACTGGTTAACAAGAATTCTACCCGCCAAAAAAAAAACACGAATTCTGTGTCAAAATGATCATGCACTGGAAGATACAAATGAGTACACAATAAAAGGATGGACCCAGAGCTCCAGATTGGAAGCCACAAGGCCACAACCTAGGGATGCAAGTTCTCATTTTTATTTGGGAGGTTCTCATGTCGACCTCTTCTAAATGAGCTAAAACATCTCATGAAGCTAGTAGATCAAATGAACTAAGTTTTGAGTTGACCCACAACTTTCCATTTTTATTTGTTTAACGTAAGCATCAAGAGCTTTGCTATATAATCCATTTGATACAAGATCTAAATATTTTCTTATTCTCTGCATGATCATGTGCCCATTAAATCCTCGAGCCGGTTCCAGGAGCGGGCTTCTTGTTGAATCAAAGAGCCTGATGCCATTTCGTGCCTGACCGTAATGTACCAACGGTATCATGCCTCCAAGAACGATGTCCAAGTACCCGATAGATACTGTCACCACCGAAGAAAGGCTTCCCTTTGGAGTACTCCTTGAAAGCCGCCTCCAGGATATCGAGCGCTGCAAACGTCTGCTTCAGTGCCTCTGATTTTTCCTCCTCTGTCTTGGCCCTGCCCACCTGAAAAGCAAAGGCTAATAGGTTACACGGGTTTGGACAAGGAGCACAGGGGTCAAACGTCCTCTCATGCGATAGTCTTGCCGCCTTATTCGTCTAAAAAAGTCTTGCCGTCTTGGGCGGTCGCTTCAAAAAAGAAAAGCCATGGGCGGTGATGTCATTGCTCCCGTTACAATAGCTTCTGGTACTTGAGGCTTCACTACCTTGCTGGTTAACACGAATTCTGTGTCAAAATGATCATGCACTGGAAGATACAAATGAGTACACCATAAGAGGATGGACCCAGAGCTCCAGATTGGAATCCACAAGGCCCACAACCTAGGGATGCAAGTTCTCATTTTTATTTGTTGGGAGGTTCTCATATCGACCTCTTCCAAATGAGCTATAACATCTCATCAAGCTAGTAGATCAAATGAACTAAATTTTGACTTGACTCACACCTATCTGTCCAACCAAATGCATTTCTGTCATAATCATTTTCTTTGTTGCATCGATACTATTAAACTTTCCATTTATTTGTTTAACGTAAGCATCAAGAGCTTTGCTATATAATCCATTTGATACAAGATGTAAATATTTTTCTTATTCTCTGCATGATCATGTGCCCATTAAATCCTCGAGCCTGTTCTAGCTGTTTGCGGCAACAGCTGCTGCCCTTGCCTGCCTCATCTTACTGTACTCGACTAAGCTTTCAACGCCCGGCAGGACCACCTTGGCCTCATCCAACGCGCTGAAACGGTCAGCCCATGCTTCCAGAAGCGGGCTTCTTGTTGAATCAAAGAGCCTGATGCCATGCCGTGCCTCACCGTAATGTACAGTCGGTATCATGCCTCCAAGAATGATGTCCAAGTACCCGACGCTGTCACCACCGAAGAAAGGCTTCCCTTTGGAGTACTCCTTGAAAGCCGCCTCTAGGATCTCGAGCGCTGCGAACGTCTCTTTCAGTGCCTCTGCTTTCTCCTCCTCTGTCTTGGCCCTGCCCACCTGAAAACCGAAGGCAAACAGCTGCAACACACGCGTGAATCTGTCAATAAATTGAGCAGACATAATTTTATATGGATGCAAACACAAGATCATATTGCAATATACTTTAACGCGATATAGCTATAATAGTAGTAATACCTTGTCGTCAATGTAGGAAGCCCAGAAGCGAGACACGGCACGTTCGTAGGGATCTGTGGGAAGGAGAGAAGGACCTGTGGTGCCAAAGGTTTCGTCGATGTACTGTACGATCAGTTGAGACTCGCAGACAGGCTTGCCGTTGTGGATGAGCACGGGCACCTTCTTGTATACCGGGTTGGACTTGAGGAGCAGTTCGCTCTTCTCGTTGTAAAGGTCCTGTTCCTCGACGTTCTCATAGCTCAGGCCTTTGAAGCTGAGCGCGAGTTTCACCCTGATAACAAACGGGCTTGCCCATGCGCCCAGCAGCTTCAGGTC
>CM017439.1:41634772-41650997 GCA_007726485.1 Eragrostis curvula
TCGAGATGCATAGGCAATGACACGTCCTTCTTGCATTAGAACACAGCCCAAACCCGTGCCAGAGGCGTCACAATAGACATCGAATGGTTTAGTGACATCTGGTTGAGCTAACACCGGGGCGGTGGTTAAATGCTTCTTGAGAGTTTGAAAGATTTCTCACAAACATCACTCCACTGAAATTTGATAGCCTTTTTCAGCAGTTCCGTCATAGGCTTTGCAATTTTGGAGAAATTGGGGATGAACCTCCGATAATATCCTGCAAGCCAAGAAAAACTACGGATATCCTTGATACATGCAGGAGCCTTCCAATTCAGCACTTCTTGCACTTTACTTGGATCCACTGAAATACCTATCATCGGAAACAATATGGCCCAAGAAAGGTACTTCTCTCAACCAGAATTCACACTTGCTGAATTTTGCATACAGCTTGTGATCGCGGAGCCTCTGGAGTACAATCCGGAGATGTTCAGCATGCTCTTCTTCTGACTTGGAGTAGATTAGGATGTCGTCAATGGATACCACCACAAACTTATCCAATTCCGGCATAAACACCGAGTTCATCAAGTACATGAAATAGGCCGGAGCATTTGTTAGTCCAAAAGACATAACGAGATACTCATATAGACCGTACCTCGTAGAAAAAGCTGTCTTTGGAATATCCTCAGCCCGAATTTTAATCTGATGATAGCCGGAGCGAAGGTCAATTTTTGAGAAGACCTTTGCACCCACCAATTGATCAAATAAGAAATCAATCCGCGGAAGAGGACACTTGTTCTTGATAGTAACGGCGTTCAGCGGTCCGTAATCCACACATAACCGCAGTGACTCATCTTTCTTCTTCACAAAAAGTGCCGAACAACCCCAGGGAGAAGAACTTGGGCGAATAAAACCCTTGTCCAAAAGGTCATGAAGTTGTTTCTTTAACTCTGCTAACTCATTTGGGGCCATCTTGTACGGTTGTCGGGATATTGGGGCGGTTCCCGGCTGCAAGTCAATCCTAAATTCCACATCCCGGTCGGGCGGTAAACCCGGTAAGTCCTCTGGAAACACATCGGGATATTCGCAAACCACTGGAATTCCTTCGAGACATTTACCGGTGGTGTTGTGAACTAGGGAGCTTCTAGTGGGTAAAACAGGCAACCTAAGTACAGCGGATCCATTGATGGGGGAGTCCAAATGGATTTCCCGCGAATCAATGTGCAGCACGGCTTTATGATACTTCATCCACTTCATACCCAATATCATATCTAAGCCTTGTCCATCCAAAATGATGAGGTTTGTCGGATATGCCACACCCTCTAAAATAATTGGCAAGGCAAAAATCCCTTGCGTGGGAATATCTTTCCACCAGGCGAAGTAATTAAATACGGTGCTTTTAGGGTGGTAGGGGTGAGATGCAACCTTTTCACACATGCTCTGCTTATGAAATTATGCGTTGCACCGGAATCAAATAGCACAAGGACGGGGTGGCTGTGAGCGGAAAACGTACCCGCAAGCACTGGTTCTCCGTCCTGAATGTCCTCGGCCGTAGTATGGTTGACACGGCCACTCTTGGGATTGTTCACAGACGCCTGAGAGCTCTGCCTGCTGCTGTTGTTACTGCTGCTGCCCTGTGACTTCTTCGGGAATCGGCAATCCTTTGAAAAGTGACCGGTGCGGCCACAATTGAAGCAAGTGTATGGATTCGTTGCCACCACTTGAGAACTCTGCTGTGACGGGCGAGAAGTAAAAGAGCGCTGCTGGCTGGAGCCCTGAGAAGCACTCCTCTGCTGATTGGAGTGAGCACGGTGTCCACCACCATGTGGCATGGCGGCTCTGTACTGCTGTCCAGTGGGGGATGTGATGGCCAAACGGTACCGAGGAGGAGCGGAACCGGATGAATTCCCACCGACACGCTTTCTTTTCTTTTCCTCCTGATGGGCATGTGTAGCATCCTCCTGCACGATCGCGGCACTCACTAACTCATTGTAGGTGCAGTTAGAGAGAAGTGCCAGGCGATCACGCAGCTTAGTGTTCAGCCCTCGGCGGAAACATTCCCTCTTCTTTGCATCTGTGTCCACATGGTAGGAGGCATATTGGGACAGATGGTTGAACTTCCGGGAATATTCATGCACATTGCTGTTGCCCTGTTTCAGATCCAGGAATTCACGAAGCTTCCTATCCATGAGACCTTGTGGAATATGGTGCTCACGAAAAGCTGTGCGAAACTCTGCCCATGGAACTTGATAGCCAGCTGGAAGAGTCTCCACATAGTTCGCCCACCATGCGCCCGCTGACCCACGGAGTTGCTGGGCCGCGAACAGAGTCTTCTGGTACTCGGTGCAGCGAATGAGCCCAAACTTGGACTCGATGGTGCGAAGCCAGTGATCGGCCTCCAGCGGTTCACTTCCTTCGGTGAACACCGGGGGGTGAGTAGCCAGAAAGTCCGCATATGTTGTTTCAGGAGGTGGTCCATTTCGGCCCGCTTGGCGAGCGGTGTTCCCCAGTAGCAGACTGGAGAAGATCGTTCTGAGTCGAGAGCAAGTGCTCCATGCTGCCCGGTAGTGGTGGAGGCGGTGGTGCTCCATCACGTTGGGCCGAAGTATCGCCCTCCTCCGCAGGAACCTGTCCGCTACGAGGGTCTGCCATCTGCCATAAAGCATTGCACCATTAAATACAAATTTAATGATCAATAAAATGCTGTAATAAATTACAAGGCATACATGGCATAATTCAGAATTTAACCCACGTAGACAAACAACGATAAATAACCATTTCTACACAAGCACTTTCTTCCATTTGAAGCATATACTTTACAACGCAACCATTGGATGTTCCCAACTATGTTACATCACAAAAGGGCGGTGTGCAGCTACCAAACACCGCACGGGACATCCATAAGTTACGCGAAGGTCTTGCAACACACCGACCAGGTCACCATTAGATTACAACACCGCTGGCAACGCTTTCCAAAATAACGAGCTGCGGGACTCGAAAAGTTCGGTCAACCGACAAGTTACTACTAGCCTAAGTCATACACACTAGTTAGCTACTTTAAAGCCTACTCGAAGACCACTACTCGTGTGGCATATTGCTACCCGCATCGGAAAGCATGTCTTCATCATTAGGGGTAGCGGGTGGCTCGTAGTCCACACCCGACGCGCCCTGCACCACGTGCTGGTCATCCATGGCAAGTGGCTGAGGGTTGTGGTGCGCCACTTGGATCTGGATCAGCTCAACAAAAGCATTGTGAGCTGCATCAGCCTCGGCCTGCACGTGCTGAATCTGATCCTGTGCTTGAGCAAGGTTAGCCTGAGCGACGTGCAGCTGCGCCTGAAGGTGATTGACTTCCCCGTTATGTTCTGCTGCAATCTGGGCCTTCTCATCAGCGAGGTCCTTCACTAAACCATGGAAGTCATCCACATCCTCCTTCAACAGGTCGTTCTGCCGCTGCAACGCCATGCACCGCTGCTCGGACTCCATGAGCTGAGCCTCCAGCTCGGCGATGCGTGCAGCCATAGCGGCGTTTTCCGCCAGGATATCGTTGAACGCCATCTGCGGGGTCAAGTTTGATAAAGTCAAACCATAATGCCCAGCAGTAAAACATGTTAAGGAATTAACATATAGCATATTCAACGATTAACATTTGTTGAACTCAAACCATGGACTTCAAAAACTTGCAACACATAAGTAACCAAAATCTGTCGAAAACTGGCAGTGATTACTAAAACGAAAACTGACATGTTTCTAAGCAGAAACAGAAAATTTGGTAGTTACGAAAGTTGTAGATAACTTCAAGAGCTTTCCAACAAGTACTCATTCACCTCAACCAGATCAGTATAGAGGAAGTTATGCTATTTCAAAGTTCGACCTTTGTCTGCTGAATTTCTGTTCTGGACAGACTGAACTCGATTTACTAACTACCAAATTTCGTCAGGTTACAGGGCGAATCACAGAAAAAGTTACATACCAAACTTGTAGAGAATTCTGAGATCTTTCCATAGAGTGCTTAAACATGACAATTGGATTTAAAACGAAGGAGTTATGGCTTGTTGAAGTTGACTGAAAATTTCGACCGGCGGCAGATTTGGACTTGCTTCATTTGAATGTTTTCAAATTCGTTTGAATGGATTGTTTCATTACAATTTCCGATATTAACGAACGCAACCAGGTTTCTTTGCATCTTAAGTTCATGAACATGCTAAATGCAAATGCAATGCAACCATTTTTATTAACCTAGTTTATTCGTTCCTCACCAAAAGAAAAGGGCGCCGTTATATCGGCAATTTCGTTTCGGTGGCAAAAACGTCTCTCAACCGTGTTAGTCTAGCAAACGGTGTGACCTCTAACGTGGTTGGTACCTGCAGAAGATTCACAAACAACAAAATAAAGCATAAACAACAAAAAGGCCATGAGATCAACGATCCATGCCTAACCATACAACATCGAGGCCATGCGGTCATCGACCCATGCCAACCACAAACCTTACCTTTTCATCTCGCCGACATTTCAGAAAAGAAATAGAAAACAATCAAACCTATTCAATCAAGACTCGCTAATTGCCACCTTAAACCACTAACATCCTTATATAGGGCCGACTAAACCGTACCTCACCGTAAGCGTGGTTTTCGAAAATAAAGCTCATTAGTGTGGTACAACCCGACTTTGCTCTGATACCAGCTGTAGCATCCCACCTCAAATCAATGAGGGGTTAGCTAACCAGGATCTTAATCGGGAAATACTTGGCGAAGCAAGTATGCATAGACCACACACATAAGCATAAATAAAATAATTTTACATTAAGTTCAATTATTACATTGGTTCCATAATTAACATAAGATTTCCATTTCGAAGTTCGATTTATTTTACATAAAAGGAGTTCGAAATTCGATTACAAACACGAGCGGAAGCGAAACACACGACGATACATATATACAATGAAATCATGTCCGGCCCGTAGACATGATCTCACTCACCTTGCTCCTGTCGGGGAGAAGAGGGAACCCACTCAATGGACCAATCCTTGGGCGGTTCTCCCTCCCACACTACTTTACCGCAACACCCGCAGAAGTTGCAATCAGGAATACCTGCAGCAAAAATTTTAAACAGCGAAACCCTGAGCAACTAATACTCAGCAAGTCTTACCCGTCAAATTGGCCATCTAAGACCGACTTCTAATATGCAGGGGGTTGACCAGGGGTTGAAATTTAATTGCAAAAACGGCACTAATAATTGATCCTTATTTTCATATTTTAGCCAGTTTAAAAGGGTTCTTGCATAAATATAAATATTAGCAACCTATCTAAGCAATACATGGTTGCAATACAATTAATTGAAGTACAACAACATATAAGCATCATCAAGTGCACTTCTTACTACGATGTGACACAGTGAACAAGTGGTACTCAATAACCGCGAGGGACGGCGATTCGAATCGATTTACACCTGCAGGCAAAACCCGAGATACACGACGTACGCTACTCGAAAGAGTCACGCACGGCAACCGTTTACAAGGTACCATAAAGTCGAGCCGCTTAACACCTCTCCCGAGTACACGTCTCCCCACGCGATAGCCATGCCTGGTCTAACCGTGGTTCACCCGGGCACCCTCCCTTCAAACACGGTCCCAAATTCCACCATAACCATCTTCATCACCAAAAGAGAGGTGGGTTCACGTCCAACAATATAGTATCGAGCTACTAGGTTTACTAGTTCCCATTCTCCTAGCATGCATCCGGTACTGTTCAAACTTGCTCAGCGGTACCACAACGAACGGTCCTCAACCGACACAAACGGGGCTATGGCGAACAAGGCGAGCCTTGTCACCTCCACCTACACATGAACTTCCCCGTTCGGTCTCAAATTCATTACCATCATCATGTGAGAACATAAAGTAAATCCAACCCCAATTACCGAGCGGTCTCCATACCACTCGATATTCTACCGACAACACTACTTTATTAAGCATAGCACACTAACGAGTGGTAGAACTTAAACTAACCAAACCCATAGGAATATCTGGAGATACATGCAACTAGGTTTTCAATCAAGTCCTATACGTAATGCACATTGCACGACTCGCAATACATGTGAAAAAGTATAAAACTTTGTAAATATGGGAGTGCACCGGGGCTTGCCTTGGGGCTGGTGGTTAGCACACTCAAGCACGTTCAGGTCAGCACCGGTCTCCTCGGCCACGATCTCCAAGTCCTTGAGTCCGGCGTCGGTTCCTAAATGAATGCAACAAGATATACAAAATCAAAGATAGTTCATGGAACTTCCTTGACAAATATGACATGGTGATGCTATGATGCAAATGCAACATTCTGGCAGGGCCTTTCATTAGGTTTTTGCATTTTGGTCCTAAGTGATTTCCACCATTACTTTGGATTTAAGAAATTTCCTTACGCGTAAAAGAGATCCTCTTCTAAAATCTTTAAAAAGGGTTCTGGAAGATCTAAAATTACATTTGCATTTTTATTTAGCATCTTCATCCTAGTTACAGTAACACATCCAAAATTTGGTGTAAAAAGGTGCAGGAATAAAATCAATAAAAAGATTTTCCTAGCAACTGCAAAATGCAATTACTCATAAAAGAAGGTGCATTTCAAGATGCCACTTGGTGGGATGTTCAGTGAACCTATTAGGAGTGTGCATGCCAAAATTTAGAATTTTTGCACTTACAGATCTTTTTATAGAATTTATTTCCTGATTCTCTTCTTCGAATTTTATAAAATTAACTGAGAAGAATTCAGATGTTTATGTTGCACCAATGGATAGGTCTCATTTCAAGGATTCCAGAACATTTGAGTTTGCATTTTTACGATTTTTCCACGAATTTCTATTGAATTTACAAATTTGGCCAAAATTCTGAGAAATCAAAAAAGAAAAAGATGACGTGGCACTGTACCAGTGCCACGGCATGGCGGTGCGCGCGCGACAGGGCGACGGCGAGGACGCCGTTCCGGCTAAACGTCGACGAGTTTTACACAACGGTCAACGGCATCGTGTAGAGGGCAACGAGGCGAGCCTAACGCGGGCTGGTGTGCACGTGCGCGCGGCCGGGAAGGTGGTCGGCGGCGAGCGGCGGCGCGACGTGTTCCGGCGAGAGGAGGCAGCGAGGGGGCGAGTTAGGGCGCGCACGAGCTTCACGGAGGGACGGAGGTGCTCACCGTAGCACGTGTGCACGTGGAGGGAGGCCGGAGATGGGACTTCGTCGGAGGGGCGGCGCGGTCCGGTGAACGGCGGCGGGGAAGAAGTG
This sequence comes from Eragrostis curvula, assembly GCA_007726485.1. Lineage (NCBI taxonomy): Eukaryota > Viridiplantae > Streptophyta > Magnoliopsida > Poales > Poaceae > Eragrostis > Eragrostis curvula. Next base: position 41,642,013 of record CM017439.1, read on the forward strand.
GATTCCGGCGGGCACGCTGCGTCATTGACCAAAATGTCAAGCTCTGGAGGTGCGCAGAGAAGTGAGGGAGACTCGTGCGGGAGGAATCGAAGAATCGCTCACCGAGTTGGACAAATTCACCGGCGAGGTCGAGCTAGTTCATCCGACGGCCATGGCCGGTCTTCGCTTCGATTCTCTCTGCAGGGTGGCTGAACTCGAAGTTGGTGTTGGGGCTGCGGTTGAGGAGCTCCTAGCGCACCTTTTCTGTGTTGGGACCGAGCTCGGAGAGGGACGGGACGGCGGTGAGCTCGAGCTCAGCGGGGGGGGGGGGGGGGGGGGGGGGCGGCAATGGCGGCGGCTCTGCTCCGTGTGCGCGCGGCGGGGGAAACGACGAGGAGAAGTGCGAGCTGGGTCTACGGGCCAGGAATGGGGGGCTGAATCGGTCCTCGACGCTGTGCGGCGCTGACGGCGGCCACAGTCCGGCGGGATGGGCAGCGGCTGAGTATCGACGGCGAGGTCGACACGAGTCGCTACAGTTCGATTTTTGAATTTTCATTTGAATTTTGCACGTGCTGACTTGATTTGATTGAAACCCAACTTTACTGTGCTCCAAAAAAATCTGATAAAATCAGTTCTGGAAGGTTTCACTGAGATGAACATTTTTCCTTATTACAACTTTTGCTAAATCGATTTAGATTTTGAATTAAAATTCAATTAAGTCAGATTTTGAATAAAGAACTTGGATTTATTTGAGCCCATTTCTTTTTGTAGAAAAATCCACAAAATTCTCCAAAAATTTCTCTTTGGCCATGGATGTCAAGGAAATTTTCAAATGGGCCCACTTGTATACAAAATTTTGAATTTGTAGTTCAAGTTCATATTTGACCATTTTCAAAAGATTTGTTTTTAAACAACTTTTCTAAAGTGATCAATTTAGCATTTGTGATTAAAATGCACTAATCACTAGATTGGGGTCTTCATTAGAGTGGGATGTTACAGCCCTCCCCCCTTACAAAAATCTCGTCCCGAGATTTGCAATAAGTGCGGAAAAGAGGGGGGTTTGTAAAGATTTGCTTGCGTTACCTCAATTGCGAAGCGAGAAAGTCCGGAAACTTGGAGTTAAGAAAATCCTCTTGTTCCCATGTGGCTTCCTCGTCCGAATGATTGCTCCACTGAACCTTATAGAAGGTGATGGTCTTGTTGCGCGTAACGCGGTCTTTTTTATCAATCACTTTGACAGGATGCTCGGAATAAGTAAGATCATCCTGTAGCCCTTCGACATCTTCGAGCACCACGTCAATAGGGGGCTTCAAACATTTCTTGAGTTGAGATACATGGAAAATATTGTGAACCCCGGATAACTTGTCGGGTAGTTCCAATCGGTAAGCGACGGGTCCACATTTCTCAATAATCTTGAACGGGCCAATGTAACGGGGAGCAAGCTTCCCCTTGACGCCGAAACGCTGAACGCCCTTGGTGGGTGAGACATGGAGATACACGTGGTCACCTTGCCGAAATTCCAAAGGGCGGCGCCTCTTATCGGCGTAACTAGCTTGACGGGACTTTGCGGCCTTTAAGTTTGCTTGAATGAGCCGCACTTTCTCTTCGGCCTCGGCAATTAAATCCGGTCCAAAATTTACTCGTTCTCCAGATTCTGACCAGTTCAAAGGAGTACGGCATGAGCGACCATAAAGAGCTTCAAATGGGGACATTTTAATGCTCTCTTGATAGCTATTGTTGTACGCAAACTCTGCCAAAGGTAGATGTTCATCCCAATTACCACCTTCTGATAGAACACAGGCTCTTAACATCTCCTCAAGTATTTGATTTACCCTTTCTGTTTGTCCATCAGTTTGAGGGTGATATGCAGAGCTTCGAATTGATTTGGTTTTCAATGAGGCATGCAGCTGTTCCCAAAATCGAGCAACAAATTGAGGTCCTCTGTCAGAGATGATTGTTTTTGGTACTCCGTGCCAACACAGAATACGCGAGATATATAACTGAGCATATATCTTAGCAGAGTAAGTAGTCTTGACCGGAATGAAATGAGCTGACTTGGTCAATCGGTCCACTATAACCCAAATGGAATCATACTTTCGAGCAGTGAGGGGTAACCCGACAATGAAATCCATACTGATGTCCTCCCACTTCCATGACGGAATACTCAACGGTTGCAACTGACCGGCTTTTCTTAAATGATCAGCCTTGATTCTCTGACAAGTGTCACATTCCGATACATAGCGTGCCACTTCGCGCTTCATGCGCGTCCACCAAAATTTGGTTTTCAAACCTTGGTACATTTTGTTGCTACCGGGATGAATGGAGTATTTGGACAAGTGAGCTTCATCAAAAATTTTCTTTCTCAGCTCCATATCTTTAGGCACAACAAGTCGGTCATTGAACCATAACACTCCATCTTCATCCTGTCGGAAACATTTGATGTCACCATTTTCTATTCTTCGCCGGATATGTTCCATCCCTTTATCTCTCTTTTGTGCAGCGATAATCTCCTCCCGCAGGGTAGGGATGAGAGCGAGATTATACAAAGCACCATGAGGGATAATCCTGAAGCTGGGTTCATTAGGGTCGCAACATACGGTATGATCCAATTTGCGAACCACCAGATTAGTGCAATGTGACTTCCGACTCAAAGCATCGGCAACAACATTGGCTTTTCCAGGGTGGTAGTGAATTTCCAACTCGTAGTGTAACGCCCCAAACAAAATTAATTAGCATAATCCACGTTTGGGCCTGGTTAGTGGGCTAAGTGAGGAAATAATCAAGGCCTTATTAAGTCCGTTCCGTAGTAGAGGAGGAGACTCCCACCCTACCGTAACCCACGTTCGTTCTCCTCCCATCGCCGCCTAACCTTCGTCTCCCTAGGGCGCGGCGATCGCTACTGCAGCTGATCCATCTTGCAAGGCACGGTAAGCCAAAACGGATTCCTACTGGCCTCCTCCATCTTGTCCCTGTTTTTGCTAGCCTATCGTTGCTGCTCCCTGTTGGTTGATTTCCTTTCCTGCGTTAGGGCGAGAAGAGGTCGGCAGTGCAAGCAACTTGGAGGAAAGGAGACAGGGAGAGAGGGGAACGTGATCTTGATTAGGTAACAAACAAATTCAATCCTTTTCTTGCTGGCCTGTCCCTTCAACGCTGGATCAGATGAGCTTTTCGTCTAGGGTCGAGTTTAGAATTCACGAACTGAAACTGCCCTGCAGTTTCAGACTGCTTGTAGCTAGAATGAACAGGTTTTCGGGGGCCTTAGGTTTAGATTCTGAACATCTTGCGAACATTAAAGTTGTAGAGGGTTTCAATACCTTTCCATAGAGTGCTTAAACACCTAATTTCGTTTTGTATTTCTGGAGATATGATTTTCTGAATCTCAGCTGTTTGCAGTACAATTTGCAAACCGAATGACTGGAATGTTTGTCAGTTTAACCAATCTTACAGTCAGAGTTAATTTTTGAGCTGAATAGAAATCTTGTAGATAATTGTCTGTACATGCTCATAGTGTGCTCATTTATCCTTTTATCAGTTTTATAAAAATAAATATGAAAATGTTAAGCAGACTGATCTGTGCAGTCAGTTTTTGACGTTATGGGACTGTTTTGGGTTTTGTTTTCAAACGACCATAGGAGCGCTTTACATTCAGTTTTTATGTGATAATGTGATTTAAAATATGCCATTACTACTGTTGAATCAGGTAGTAGCACTTCTAATCCTCGATTTGGCGAGTTATCTTCATCATCTTCGGTTAAGAGGCAAGTAACGTAGGGGATGTGGCCATCGCTATGCCTATATGCATGTTTTGCATCTTTTCTGAATAAAATGGCAAACACAACAGAGATTCTATCAAATTGCTTTACTTCATGCTGAACCATTGATGTTTGATGATTGTTTATTTGATTTTAATCAGTGATGCATGAAGATTGATTGTCAAACTCAATATGTCGTATGCTTGACACTCAGATCAGTTTTATCTATGTCGTTTATTAATCTCCATCAATGATTTTGTCTTGTACTGATTACCACCAGCGGTATTATGCATACTTGTCGTTCACATGCATACATATGCATTAAATCATCTGAAGTTTAAAGGCCTGTCATTGCCATCGTGCATGACTAGTACCGGTACATGAAGTTGCATGAGAGGTTGGCATCGTCCAACATAAAACTCTCACTGAAGTTGCATCATGGCATGCATACATTCTTGTTAATCGTCGGAGGATGTTGAATTATCATGGAGATTGTGATATATTGTATTTGGAGAATTATGGATGGTTGATTTATCTATCATGATATGATTGGAAGTGTACCTTTGGATTTATTGCTCCTCATGTTGGCTGTTGTATGTTTCCTTGTTTTAAAATCTAATAACCAACTATATGTGAAATATGTATGTATTCATAGCCGTTGCTTGCTGAGTTTATCTCACCCCTTTCATCTCCAGGTGCAAATGAATAAAGCGAGCATGTTGGGCATGGGGAGTAGCTGAATTGCACGTGCACTCACGTTTCGGTCTTCGATCATTAGTTTTCTTATGTTTAAGACTGGTGGTTTGATCACTTTGTTAGTTAATGCAAAGGAAGTGTTATATATTTCTTACAATGTGTTAGCTGCTGGCTTTTCTTATTAATTTTCTAGCCTTATTTTCATAATAATAAATGCCAGTTTTGGAGTAGGGTGTTACAGTTGGTAATCAGAGCTTAGGTTATAGATTCCTGGCGTTGTTAAAATGTAACTCACCTTAAAACAATTGACACACTTGCACATGTAGGATGGGTTCTGAATGTTGAGTCATGCATGCATTGAGAACAGAAGTCTGTGCCATGTTTTCGTTGTTCGTTTTTTGAAATGACTGATTTATAGTCTATTTCATATATCTTTGTTCATTCGGGAGTCATGTGGTCATTTGCTTGTTTGAAAGTTAATGGCATAATTTTTGTTGTTGTTTTATATTCCATGGATAAAGAACTATTGTAGTTTTTCTTATCAGATGTCGACGGTACTTGGTTGCCTCCTATGTGCCTATGTTTGTGGTGTGAATTTTGTTGTTGTTATCAGTTCGTGTTGTCGGATTTTGTTTATTTTCTAGCACAAGCTTTTGGTGTTGCCTTTATCTATTATTATTATGTGTTTAATGGTTAGTACACCATCTTTTTGAATGACATGTTGGCTATAGTTGTCTTTGTTGTGTGTCTGGGACATAGAATTTAAGAATCCTATTAAGTAAATATAATAGCTTAGCATTGGAGAAATAGGTTGAGTGGAGGGCCCCCGCAATGCCTCGTTCTCCACTGCTAAGAAAGTGTTTTGATCTGACTATGTCCATATTCGTAGCAAACAGTCATGTGACAGATGGACTGGCCACCCATGCTGAGCACCTCAACTATTTGCTCTCGAAATATTGGAGAAGTTAATCATGAGTGCTTTGTTCCTTTATTTAGAGTGACAACTTCTAAGCTTGGATTTAACTTGATGTAAGGTTTTTCCCGGCAAAATAGAACGAAATATATTCCGATTGAGAGCATGAATGAAATGAGACTTGTGTAATGTTCTAAGAAGTCTTGAAATGGTTATTGTCTAATGTTACTTGGGAGTGAGAGTAATTATGCTGATACGCTGTGTCTGATGGAGATCATGGGATATTGCATTGACTTACAAGCCACTTAGAAGTTGTAAAGCTTTGTGGTTTCTTTTATATAATTGTAATTTTTTGGTTGCCTTCATGGTTATGTTAAACAATTTAGTTGCTTTTTATCCATCGTCTCTTTATGAATTACAATTGCAGACTTAGTTTTTAGTCACCATTGCAATTCTGGTTGTCTTGTTTAGATCCAACAATTTGATGTAAGTTATTTTGTAATATATGTTTTTTTTCCTATTCCTATAGCTATCTTGTAACTTTTCAAAGTCATATATATGGTCTCATGAGTTCAAAAATATTTAATTGGTCAATGCTTGGGCTGTCTTTGCGAAGTTTGCTTCCACATCGATGTGAGGTTTTGTTCTTATTGAGGCTATTGGGTGCATATCTTAGATATCCGATTCATAAGGATAGAAGTAATTGTTTATTGAATCTCCATGTTTAGTTCTATGTGTTTTTAATGAAACATTTATATGTCTTTATAATTTTTATATGAGGTTGAATTGTTTCTTTTATTTACCTACATTTGAGATAATTAATCCATGCATTGGGGTAGATTTGATTGTACGTTGGAGCTGTAGTTTTGCTGACCAGAGAGTTTTTTTCCTCCCACCAAGTCAAGTGGAAAGATGCATATTTTGATCTTTTCTCACGATTGAAAGTGATTTATTAAATTGTTAGTATATGAAGAATTGGTTAACTAGCTAGTATATTTGAATGTTTTATGTCAATTGAGACTGGCATGGTACTGCTTGAGTGTTGTGCCTAAGGCTGTATATATTGTTTGTTCGATGATTGACTTTGATAATGGTGCTTGTGTTTGGTCATTGATGATTGTATGGTAGAGTTGTACATTTTAATCCATGCTTAGGGTGTGTTTCCTAAAACCATGGAATGTGTCCCATGGTGTGTGCTTTTACTAAGAGCAATGTTTTTTCTCCTTGGATGTGCTTCTTCACTTGATCACAAAAGTATTTCTGTTCTGATGAGCTGACACTTTTAATGTTCCCCCTGAAAGAAAAAAAAAAAGCGGTTTTAACTCTAGATAGTAGTATGTTGTGTGATAACTTCAAACCTTTAAGCTGGGAGTATTCTATATGATTAAGCGTTGTTTCCCGTTCTTTCTTTTAGTTGGATTGGATGAATTCGGGGACGAATTCTTTAAGGAGGGGAGAATGTAACGCCCCAAACAAAATTAATTAGCATAATCCACGTTTGGGCCTGGTTAGTGGGCTAAGTGAGGAAATAATCAAGGCCTTATTAAGTCCGTTCCGTAGTAGAGGAGGAGACTCCCACCCTACCGTAACCCACGTTCGTTCTCCTCCCATCGCCGCCTAACCTTCGTCTCCCTAGGGCGCGGCGATCGCTACTGCAGCTGATCCATCTTGCAAGGCACGGTAAGCCAAAACGGATTCCTACTGGCCTCCTCCATCTTGTCCCTGTTTTTGCTAGCCTATCGTTGCTGCTCCCTGTTGGTTGATTTCCTTTCCTGCGTTAGGGCGAGAAGAGGTCGGCAGTGCAAGCAACTTGGAGGAAAGGAGACAGGGAGAGAGGGGAACGTGATCTTGATTAGGTAACAAACAAATTCAATCCTTTTCTTGCTGGCCTGTCCCTTCAACGCTGGATCAGATGAGCTTTTCGTCTAGGGTCGAGTTTAGAATTCACGAACTGAAACTGCCCTGCAGTTTCAGACTGCTTGTAGCTAGAATGAACAGGTTTTCGGGGGCCTTAGGTTTAGATTCTGAACATCTTGCGAACATTAAAGTTGTAGAGGGTTTCAATACCTTTCCATAGAGTGCTTAAACACCTAATTTCGTTTTGTATTTCTGGAGATATGATTTTCTGAATCTCAGCTGTTTGCAGTACAATTTGCAAACCGAATGACTGGAATGTTTGTCAGTTTAACCAATCTTACAGTCAGAGTTAATTTTTGAGCTGAATAGAAATCTTGTAGATAATTGTCTGTACATGCTCATAGTGTGCTCATTTATCCTTTTATCAGTTTTATAAAAATAAATATGAAAATGTTAAGCAGACTGATCTGTGCAGTCAGTTTTTGACGTTATGGGACTGTTTTGGGTTTTGTTTTCAAACGACCATAGGAGCGCTTTACATTCAGTTTTTATGTGATAATGTGATTTAAAATATGCCATTACTACTGTTGAATCAGGTAGTAGCACTTCTAATCCTCGATTTGGCGAGTTATCTTCATCATCTTCGGTTAAGAGGCAAGTAACGTAGGGGATGTGGCCATCGCTATGCCTATATGCATGTTTTGCATCTTTTCTGAATAAAATGGCAAACACAACAGAGATTCTATCAAATTGCTTTACTTCATGCTGAACCATTGATGTTTGATGATTGTTTATTTGATTTTAATCAGTGATGCATGAAGATTGATTGTCAAACTCAATATGTCGTATGCTTGACACTCAGATCAGTTTTATCTATGTCGTTTATTAATCTCCATCAATGATTTTGTCTTGTACTGATTACCACCAGCGGTATTATGCATACTTGTCGTTCACATGCATACATATGCATTAAATCATCTGAAGTTTAAAGGCCTGTCATTGCCATCGTGCATGACTAGTACCGGTACATGAAGTTGCATGAGAGGTTGGCATCGTCCAACATAAAACTCTCACTGAAGTTGCATCATGGCATGCATACATTCTTGTTAATCGTCGGAGGATGTTGAATTATCATGGAGATTGTGATATATTGTATTTGGAGAATTATGGATGGTTGATTTATCTATCATGATATGATTGGAAGTGTACCTTTGGATTTATTGCTCCTCATGTTGGCTGTTGTATGTTTCCTTGTTTTAAAATCTAATAACCAACTATATGTGAAATATGTATGTATTCATAGCCGTTGCTTGCTGAGTTTATCTCACCCCTTTCATCTCCAGGTGCAAATGAATAAAGCGAGCATGTTGGGCATGGGGAGTAGCTGAATTGCACGTGCACTCACGTTTCGGTCTTCGATCATTAGTTTTCTTATGTTTAAGACTGGTGGTTTGATCACTTTGTTAGTTAATGCAAAGGAAGTGTTATATATTTCTTACAATGTGTTAGCTGCTGGCTTTTCTTATTAATTTTCTAGCCTTATTTTCATAATAATAAATGCCAGTTTTGGAGTAGGGTGTTACACGTAGTCTTTAATCAACTCAAGCCATCTTCTTTGCCTCATGTTCAGCTCTTGTTGTGTGAAAATGTACTTCAAACTTTTGTGATCGGTGTATAAGTGAACCAAATTTCCCAGCAAATAATGTCTCCAAAAATCTTCAGAGCCAGAACCACTGCAGCCAACTCTAGATCATGAGTGGGATAATTTTGTTCATGCCTCCGAAGTTG